>JANIJG010017963.1:992-11146 GCA_024611175.1 Megaceryle torquata
TTTCCCATGGAACTGCTTTCTGTCAAGTCAAGCCCTAACCTGTATTGGTGCAGGGAGTCATCCTTCCCTAAGTGCAGTACCCTAAACTTCACTAGGTTCCCCTCCAGCCAACTGTCCAGACTGCCCAGATCTATTGGGATGGCAGCACAGCCCTCTGGTGTGTGAGCCATTCCTTACAGTTTTGTACCATCTGCAAACTTGCTGAGAAATAGGGGAGAAAACCAGAATCAATGGATAGTCTGTGCATGTGTGTGTGTGTGTGTACATACCTGTGAGTGACGGGGAGGTGGGGCTGGGAAGGGATGTTGAGACATTTTTTGCTCTATTACCTGTGGCCATTTTCCATAAAAGCTGCTTTTACCTGTTCGTGCCAGTACGTAGGAAAAAAATAAATAAATCAGGGACTCTACCACTCAGTTGTTCATTGAAGTAGGAAGTAAAAGAATATGGACTGAATTTTTGTAACAACTTTATAAGAATTGTGGCTATGTCAAGGGCAGTGTACTGTATGTAGGTTTATAGGCACAGTGGATGGTTTATTTCTATTCATGCACTTTTCCTTATTCATAGCAATGCCATTCAGATAAATAGGGCAAAACTTTCCCAGTAATGAAGGAGAAAGGAAAAGTCATATCATTATTCTTACTGCAACAGCTTTGAAACAGACTTTATTGTACATACTCATTGGATGGTATTTGGGAGACTATAGTGGACTAGAATGCCTGAAAAAGTCTTGTCAGCATTGATGTATTATATTTTTATGGCTCTTTCCATAACAAATGTATGATTTTTAAATTAAACTTCATTTCCTCACCTAATAGACTACAATCTCATTTAGTCTTCTTATATATAATTTTTCTCTGAAGCATCTTTGTAATGTGTCGATCGTTAGAATAATGCATATTTGATGAAAACTTGCAATAAATAATTGTTTGGACACCGTTTCCAGTCATCGATTGATGTGCATATTATTTTGTCTTCTGTATTTAACTGATATGTCTTAATTATTCCAATACCTCAGGGGCACGTACATAGTATAGTAATGTAGAATTGAGATGACCTATTTTCAGGTTCTCTTACACAAATAAAAGATTCACTAAGTAATAATTCCATATAAGGAAAACCAGTGTAATTCACCTGAAAATCCGAGCTCACCAATTTTCACACATGCTTACACAGACCAGTGTATGCAGTATATCAAACAAGAAAATGGCTGCTTATAAAAACATGAAAAACACTGCTATTTATGGGAATACATAAGAGAAACTGAGAACAGCATCACTTTGTTTGCAATGGTTGATGCATAACTGCACATAATGATTTTGACATTTATTGGTCATCAAGATGCTTGTCTCCATCCTGGAGCTGTCAGATGCCTCATCAGCAAATCCAGCTTTGTTTGTCTGTAAAGTGACAGATTTGTTAAATATACAGGTTGGTGGGTATTTTAGCTCCTACTGTACCATTGAAATTACTTTAATTATATTTCCTCATAAGTTAGTGTGTATGTGAATCTGGGACAGAGGCTGATGAACAAGGTATTCCCTGATACCACCCTATATAGAATCATAGAATTGTCAGGGTTGGAAGGGACCTTAAAGATCATCTAGTTCCAACCCCCCTGCCTATGGCAGGGACACCTCTCAAAGTGAAAGCTTCATAGTCAAGGAGAAGGACATCACCTTTTGCCCTTGTTCCTGTGAAAGTCACCTTCTGCAACTTTGATTTTCTTTGAGTTAATGCTGATAAGATGATATATCTTTAAAAATTATTTGTAACTGAGTACAGAAAAAAGTATGTGTAGATCTTTGTAACTTGTGTTTTACCCAAAAAGAAGGGAAAGGAAGAACTGGGGGGTCAGGAAAATATGACAGGACTTCTACAAATCTGCATACTTTGCATCCACCAAAAAGTTGCCTAAAGCATGTGACTGCTTGCAACCTCTCCCCTATCCAGTTAGTTTCAAAATGGTGACTTGATTTATAATATCGGCTGTTATGCATGGGGTAAAGAAATTTAAACAAACAAACAAACAAAAAACCCCAGTTGTTTGATTTATCCTTTTACCTATCATCTAGAGCAAATATTGTACCTGACTGATATTCCAAATCATTCCCAGACAATTCCTGTAGCAAAAAATAAACTTTTAGCTGCTTATTGCCCTTTTTTTTTTTTTTTTCCATCCATCTAATATTTTGTACTTGATCATTTTTATATGGGGCTTTTAGTGCAAGTAAATCAATACTGACAAAGTTTTGAGAACATACATCAAATGATTCAGCTGAGCACTGATCATGTCAGCCCTTTTCTTGCTAAAGTCTCTCTCAACAGGATGAAGAGTGCCTGGTTAAAAGCATGACTAAGTTATATTTATTTTGTTATACCAAGAGCTGGCTTTGTAGTACAAACATCAAAGGCTTAATGGACATGCTCCATTTTTTTTGAGCTTGTTTATTAAAAAAAAAAATTGAATACTTCTGGATATTACAACACCTTTGCAACTTGCAAATGTCCTGTAGTATAGTGCATAAAAAACACTGTATCGCTAAAAAGCTCCATTTACCCAGGTATTCTGCTAGTTTGAATCAGAGCAATCTTCAGTAACAGAATACAGGGGAAAGCAGGAGCACAGGAATGCTTTGTCTGAAAGTAAAAGAGAAAAAAAGGTGTGTGTTTTCTCATTAGAAAGTAGTAAAATTATATGATCTGGAGCAGAAAACTTATATTGTTTAAACTTCATGCTACAGATGCTTAGGCAAGTCTCAGTCCTGATCCTACAGCTGAAGAACTGTAGAAAGAACAGGTAGTCCTTATACTGTTAAGTAACAGCCTAAGGAAGCTTATTAGGTAATCTATATAGAAAAATTATTTCAGTTGTTTTATTTTACTGTTAGGTTTTTGGGTGCTATTTTTTGTTCCCACCAGATGAAGGTGAAATGTAGAGGGCAAGAAAAGTTAATACCCAGCAGGAGTCTGGAGCTAGGGATCAATACATTAACAGGATCTCACAGACATACTCAATGCAAAATAAAACAGATTATTTGTCTAGGTCTCCACTAAAAACAAAGCTTGAAAAGTCAGGTGTCCAAATGGGAGATCTTCGTGTTATTATAACATGGTTTAGTAACAACATTCTCCTAGCCTCTCTACACTTAAATCAATTTTACTAGGTCATTGATTGATGACTGTCCGGAAAGCATCCAATTTCTTGCCTACTTCCACCAAGATACTGTCAGGAAAAAAAAAATTTAAAAAAAATTCAGTGAACACATATGAAGACTAAGTCCCTAAAACCAGGCCACAGAAATTGAGTTGTTAATATGCCTTTATGGAATATTTTGCAAAAGTGATGGCAATCGTTATATCTTCAATGTATGTACTAGTCCAAATCGATAAACAGTTAGGAGAAACAACTAATTTTGAACACGTTCGGTCACTGCCCCCTGTAAAAAAGGTCTTAAAGTAAACCATAACTTTCAGGTTTGGCCATAATGAAACATCGTGCCTCAGGCCGTTGTGAGCCACAAAACCTCATCTGACATTATGATACTCCAGGGTGTGCCTACAGAGATCAGATTTGTTAACTCATGTTACAGTAACCATCACTTGGAAGAATTTTATAGAAGATGGAAAAGAGAGATAGGTATGTGTAAACTTATGTGAAGAAAAATGAAAAATTAAGTTAGCTAAGGCTTCTGTTGACTAATGAACATTGTAAAAAAACCTGGATTAATACCCCCTATGTAAGCACTCTGTTGATAGGAAAAGGTTTATTTCTCTACTACTGCACAATTATATTACCCAACTAAACAAAAAATGTTTAGCCTCTGATTTCAGAAATTCCACAGAAGTGCTGAACATCCATGCCAGATATAAATTCCTTGGACTCACCAGCAAATCAGGATTAAATATTTCTTCCAAGCTGTTTATTATGTGCCTAGTCATAAGCGTCTTATTAGGAATGAAAAAGAAAGCAAAGTGACTTCAAAGATAAACATCTGTGATAACCCCGTATCAGTGCCCATGAAGGTACATTTTATGTGACCTTGCCTGTCCTGCAAAACCAAGTGTTCAAGTCAAAGCATGAGGCCTAAAACCCTCAAGCAGAACCTACCCAGTGAAACACTAGGTTCCCCTTACACAAAAGAAATTAACTTCACTGGTCATAGCCAGCAGAAGTTCATGAGGGGAAAGTCCTGCTGAACTAAACTTTTTTCAAGACAAGGTCACCCATCTAGTCAACCATGGGAAGCCAGTAGATATGTTTGGGGTTTTTTTATTTGAGCAAAGCATTTGATACCATTTTTTACAGTATAAAATGTCCAGCATACAGATAGACAAGTCCATAATACCTCGAGTGACCAGTTGGTTGATGAACTGGTCTTAAAGAGCTGTAAGAAATGGGATTACATCAGGCTGGTGTCCAGTCACCAATGGGGTTCCCTAGGGTTCAGTTTTAAGGCCAGTGCTTTTTAACGTTTTTTATAAATTATCTGGGTGCAGGAATTGAATGTACATTAAGTAACTTTGCCAATGGTGCTAAATTAGGAGGACCTGCAGACCCCCTGAAGGGTAGAGAGGCCTTGCAGATGGATCTGGATAGACTAGACACCTGGTCAATTACCTACCATGTGACCTGTAACAAGAGCAAGAGCCAGATTCTCCACTTGGGATGGGGTGATCCTGAGTATATGTGGAAATTGGTGAAAAAGAGAGTAGAAAGCAGTCCCATGGAAACAGATCTAGGGGGTTGAATTGATGGCAAGTTGAGTATTAGTGTGCCCTGGCAGCCAAAAGGGTTAGTCATGCTCTGGGGTGCACAGCATAGCTAGCAGGCAAAGGGCTGTGATTGTCCCACTCTACACTGAAATGGTGTGGCCCCGCCTCAAGTACTGTGTGCAGTTTTGGGCATCTCAATATAAGAACATCAAACTATTAGACTGTGTCCACAGGAGGGCAACCAAGACAGTGGAAGACCTTGAGGGCAGGACTTATAAGGACATACTGAGGTCACTCGTTTTTCTTCAGTTTAGAGAAGGCTGAAGGGTGACCTCATTGCCCTATATAACTACCTTGAGGGAAGCAACAGATGGGGAGTTGCTGATCTTCTCTGGTGATCAGGTATAGGACACAAGGAAATGAAATGAAGCTGTGTCAGGGGACATTCAGATTGGACATTAGGGAGAGGTTCTTCACCAAGAGGGTGGTCAGTCACTGAAACAGGGTCCCTAGGAGTCACGGCATCAAGCCTCTCAGAGTTCAAAGAGCATGTGGACAATGCTTTTATTCATATGGTTTATTATGAGGTAGTCCTGTAAGAACAAGGAGTTGGACTTGATCCTTATAGGTTCCTTCCAGCTTGGGATGTTCTATGATTCTATGATTTTGTTGGTAAGATAGAACAGCAAGGTTTTCTATCTTCAATAACAGAGCAGCCCAGGGGAGAGGGATGACAAAAGGAAGGGGTGAGGGAAGTGACAACAGAGGGGCTGATTTCCCACCAAAATACAGACGGCCTGCTTGGTTTAAATGGCTTGTTTCCTGCACTCCAAGTAGGTGCTTTGATTACTCTGCTATTGGTGCAGTTGGGTCAAGGGTAAGGAGAAGATGAAAGCAACATTCCTCCTCTGTCTGTGAAGAACTTAAGGAACAGTTTTGAAAATCCTAAAAGAGTTTTCCAGGACAGAGATACTGCTTCCAGTACTAGTCTACAGTTCAATTCAACAATTGTTTAATCCAACTGCAAGCAAAGCTCAAGGAAATAAAGCAGACATTTTACTTCAGAGCCAAAGGATATTTAGAAATAATTGGGCTATTGAAATTGCTGTTTGTTAGGAATTTTTTTTTTTTTTTTTTACTAGTTTGAGTTTGTATGTACTTCTGCAATTTGTGTAATATATTCGGGAGACGTGTGAAAAATAAGGATTTGTTCAGGATAAGGATATTTTCCTCTGGGAAATTTAGAATACTTGATATTTAGCTTTCTGGAGGAAGTTTTATAATGATGAATTTCTGCTCAGAATTATGCAGGAAAAAAAAAAAAAGGAAGAATAGCTTTTCAGCACATTTCAACATATATTAGAAATGGAGCAGTTGCTGTCTTTGATTATGTAAAGAAAGGAACAGATGAAGAACAACTGTCAGAACCATAGTAAAAGTACCTACCATACTGATATCTTTAATGATAAATGAAGAAGGTCTTACATTTACATTTAATGCACAGCATTTGGGAAGCATATCAACCATGGATTTGTTCCCAGCATTAGGAACCACAACAAACCAAACACATATTTGCAAATTATATTTTTTTTTAGGAAACGGGAACCTGACTACAGATGATACATCAAAATATCTTCTGGCCTAGACTAACACCAGTTCTCTTTCTTTAATTGTTAAGGACCAGCTAAGCCATCAGTAGATATGACTTCTGCAGGTATCCTGGTTCAGCTAGGGTAGGGTTAATTTTCACCAGAAGCTGAGAGGGGGCCACAGCCAGGATAGACAATCAGCCAATGGGTTATTCAATATCACACTGCTGTCATGCCCACTATATAAGGGCAGGGAAGGGCTTGGCAAGGCATGTGCTTTCTGGGCATTTGAACTGGTTGGAGTAGTGCCTTCCTCAGTTCATTCTGGACTGCTCATTTTGTCTATTGTTTCATGACTACTGTTGTTGCTGTCAATTCTGCTTTTGCATTGTTTTATTAAATTCTCCTTATCTCAACCTAAGGGGTTTTGTACTTCTCTCCCTCTTATCCTTCCCATTCTGGGGTGGGGATAGCATTGTGGAAGGGCATTGAGTGAGTGACCATGTGGTGCTTAGTTCCCTGCTGGGTCTAAACCACGACAGCAGGTTAAGCATTGCACATATACTATCAGGGAACCACACACTGTCAAAAAAGGCTTGACAAATTTATTAGCCTTGTCCAACAGCATATCTTCTTTGGCAAATATTGCCAAATCTATTTCTGAGAGTACCTGAGACATCATACGTTTGTCATAATTCTTTTCTTTTGGTTTAATGTATCATTTTCAGCGTCCCCTTCTAGATGGAAACAAACATGAAGAATCTAACATAGCTTTGCAGGCTTTCAGTCCATGGGTTGTATACTATGTATTTTCAAGTTACCCTTACAGAACAAGTCATAAAACAAAGTAATACCTTTCTTTCTCCCTCAAGGTACTTCCTATCCTGTGTTTTGACTAGAAGCGGAATAAAATATTTAAACAAGCAAATGAACAGAGAAGCAGGAAATACAGCAAGGCTAAACATGAGAGCCCTTGCAGCAATTTCAACGCTATCAAATGGTCCAAGCTTCCCCATACACCAGAGGTCTCCATTGAGTATCCACCTACATACACACGCATACGAAAGCAGAAAACATTGCCTTTTTAGGATTGAAAGCCCATGAAACAGAGGTGCACAGCAATGCTAGTACTCAGAAGAAAAATAGCTGGAAGCAGACAAAGTGTACTCTACATACCAAAATTCCTTTTGGGGAGTGCAAAAAGCACTAGATCAATAACATTACAATGGGGGAGTGGGTGTAGGTGCAAAAGATTACATGATCTTCTCAGTGTTGTGTAGAAACAGATCTAAATAAATATCTACATAAAAAATAAGTGTATATCCATGTATAAAGTGCCAGCAGTGAGTGAGTCTTGGTATAGAGCGCTTCAGACACCCAGGGTCCTGCATCATATCAGAGCTGGCTAAACCTGCCTGGGTGCAAGTCAGTGGTAGCAGGCACATTCCATTTCCCCAAGTGAGCCCTACTGTTGCTCTAAATCCTTACAACTTCTTTGATTAGATGATTTTAACCAAAAACAGTATCATATCAAAGTATGACTTTTTTCTTCCTCCCTCTAGTTCTTATATCTTCATGACCAAGGAAGTAACATTATTTCTTCTCAAATTTCCAATGCAGTCAAAAACTGAACAAAAAAAGTTCCAACAGTGTAGGTTTATGCTTTATCTCAGCACTTGTTTTCTTCACCCTTGTCAGATGATTTGTGTGTCAGATATCAAATACAAACATTTGCTTGTTAAGGTTGATCTCCATCCTTCTAAGTCTCCATTGTTCTGCTAGAAAACAAGAAGCTTCATTTAAGTCTAGTTATCTGCTTCAAGAGGTAGAAAAATAAAATAGCATGAAGCACCAGACTTTTGTACACTCCAGTGCAACAAACATTTAAACAGCGGGAAGAGACAGGATGAGAGAACGTGGCCAACACTGTGAACTTCTTTGCTGACATCTGTGTTTTTCAGTGATCAGAGATCACAGAGATCACTTATTCTTTTAGCACTTTCAGTTTCCTGCTGAATACCTCAGAGCCTGCGCTTGATGTTGCCTATACCATGCATTTTATTCCCAAGAGACACAGACCTCAAACTAGAGATACCAGCTAGCACAGATCCGTTCAGAACAACAATGTTTCTGCCATGTTGGCTGTGTCCAAGCCAGAAAGACCTTAAAAGGAGATGCAGTTCTCCACCTGCCCAAAAACTCAAACTGATGTGGCATCTGTGGGTGAATATGTTTTTTCTATATTGAAATGAGTGAATTAAGAGCATTTCAGTAGCTCAAAAAGAGAAAAGATTTAAGGACAAGATGTATCACTACATTGGAATTTCACCCCAACTTAGGTCTGTCTGCTGCTGGTCTGGAAAATTATGTATGTATTTTGACTTCACACAAAATATCACTTTTGGCTAAACCCACAGCCAAATTTCTTACCCAGCTGATATTTGCTTCTTACACATTCCGCCAGTGATACATTTGCATGTTCTGCCATCACAGTGCTACATGAGCTTGCTGTACCTTTGTCATCTCTTGCCTATGCTAAAGTTGCCTCAAAAGATTAATAGAGCCCCATTCTTCAGAACTGTCTTTTCAGCACCTTTTATAAAGGTCATTTGCACTTAAAAATGAGGCAGTTAGAAAACAGTGAAGCATCTCTGGCAGAATGTCATTTAGGTCACAGGATACAGAGGGCCTCAGCTCCTATGTGTACCACTTCCATAAAAAGAAAAAGAAGTAATTTACTGACACCCAAATTGGTACAATAATACATGTATGCAAATTAAATAGAAAACAGAAGTATTTGAGGACAGTAACATTCATTATTACAACACTTTATATGTCTAAGACAAAGCTGTCAAGTTTCACGGCCATTTTCACCATAGTCATGGAGAAATATATTACATTTTATGTTTTTTTGCAGATTAATAAGAAAATATTTTTAAGTACAGTTTAAGAAATTAGCAGAGATTTAACATTTCTTATTTAATTGAGTTAATCAAAAGATAAAAGCCCTTGAACAACTACAAACATCAGCTTGTGATCTGTGCTTCATTAATTCCTTTCACACAGCTAGAAAGTGGGTGAAACAAAGACAGCATCCAGCAACAAGTGCTTTTGTGTGGGTTTGGTTTTTTTTTGGTTTTTTTTTTTCTTAATGTAGAATGTGAATAGAATCCACAGAACCAGAATCCAAATAATCTGAATTGGCTCAACCTAGGTTTTATTTTGGAAAAAAAAACAGCCTGCCAAACAGCCTGCTACCCTAACTGAAACACTGGGATGCAATGAAGAGTGCACAGCAAGCAGACAAGCCCAAATTCACTTTGGTAACTGTTAACACTTTTTCCATCCTCAGAAGATTATGTTGGTGTCATTCACATGGAAACAGGAGAAAATTGTTGAGTTGGAATATAATTTTTGCCTTCCTCAACAATGAAGTGTCATTTATAACTATAAACTTGACAGTGCAGCATTCCAATCTGTCAGCTGAAAGACTTATGCCAAGTCACAGCTTCAGGGTTTAGCTTTGCAGACCAACAATCCAGTAAAAAATGTATGTGGCTCCTTTCCAAAAAGCAAAATATCCTCCACAGAGTGTAACATGGGTGATTCCACCTCATGGGCCACAAGATCTCTGAAGGCAGCAGATTCACTGTAACTGCATGGACCAGCCATCAAGTTGGTGACTATCTTCATAGCTATCACATTTAGGATCTCCAGAGATTTGGCAGCTCTACGTGGAGACATGGAAACGAGGGCATTGTAGCCCAATTCAGTGTAACCCAATTTCTGTAGGTCAACTCCAATTGCATTTGGGGTCAACTCGCTGGAAAGCGGTTCTATGAGAAG
>JANIJG010017963.1:14446-30683 GCA_024611175.1 Megaceryle torquata
GTGGTGCCCAGCAACAGGACAAGGGACATTGGGCACAAACTGAAACACGGGAAATTCCATCTGAACATGAGGAAAAACTTCTGTACTTTGAGGGTGACAGAGCACTGGAACAGGCTTCCCAGAGAGGTTTCAGTCTTCTTCTCTGGAGATTTTCAAAACCTACCTGGATGAAATGCTGGGAAACCTGATTTAGGTGAACCTGCTTTAGCAGGGGATTTGGACTGAATGATCTCCAGAGGTCCCTACCACTCTGTGATTTTGTACCAGATCCATTGAGCACCATTGCAGCTATGAGAGCCACATAGAACTGGTGTTTAAAGTCCTAGGTCTGCATAGGAAAACCTTTCTGCCTTCCTCTATAGCATCTGAAAGTATGATATTCCCAAAACAATGTGAAATTACATCTTTTTTAGCTTTTGATTCAGCACCAAAGAGATTTTTCATGGCATCTGAATTCTTTCATCATTGGAAAAATACTAATTTTCTGAGGAAGAAGGAGGATGAAGATAGCATTTTATTTGGATCAATTTTCCACCAAGGAGGAACCTACCACAGAAGGGACCATGATGGGGTCTGAAAGGTTCCTCATTCTGCAGGTGGATTTTACAAGCAAAGCTATAAAGGCAAAGGAACCAGCCTGACATCCTTACCTGACTTTAAGCAAGAGGCTTAGCCTGATCCTCTCACAAACTTACTTCCCACTTTAGCAGCAGGATCTTGGTTGTATATGTAGAAACTTGTAGAGCGACAATTGCAGCAGTTCCACATCCATCCAAAATGCAGGACTGTGACTACTGATGAATTTATGACACAAATGATTAATACAACCCACGCATCAACAGCTGTTCTAACACATGCACTTCTCTGTTCCCATCATCTCTGTTTTACAGGCATTAGGATTGTAGGAATTCTGTTCCTAAGAGTCATTCTTATTTTAATAATTTAAAATTCTAACCAAATATGTACATGTATGTGTGGCCACTCTGTTATGGCACTGATTAGAAGATTTATGCACTTGAACATTGTAGCATGTATCTTTCACAAGGTGTTTTCATCCTGCATTCTGGATAAGCAGATTGGATAGCAACTATAACTTTTACAATTATACTTTAGCTATATTAAAATACAGTTCAACAAATTCTTATCATGGATATCACCTGTTTGAAGTACAGCCAGGTCAGTTCCTTCCTGCTATACTTTTCCTGATCCCCTTTTCCCAGGGAAGAGAGAAATATTAAAATATAGTAGCTGAACAGTGCTCTTAGTCCAAGTAAGCACAGGGAGTCACTGGATGGATGGAAGCAGAGGAAGATCAGGATGAAAACTGAGGAAAAGAAACATGTAATAAGTAACAGGCAAGGCCATAATCTGTTTTATTATGTACTGATTTAAGCCACTCTAACACTTCTGGTTCTGAAATTCACTTCTTATGTACTAGTAGTAAATCAAATAATTCAAGTGCCTACACAAAAGGGACATGCAAAAAGATTGAAGGCATCAGCAGTTATAAATCCAGATATTCTAATGCACAGGCAAAGAATATCCTCCCCTGCACACACTGTTTCTTCACTCTAGACAGGAACATGACACTTGCTCCATGACAAAGCTCTGCACCAGTCCCTGTATTTCAAAGCAAATGCTGTGGGTCAGACAGTGAGCTGTTAAAGTGCTGTAAAACCTCAGATGACTCCACAATAATTTGTCTTGTCTCTTCATATAGAAGATGGTTCAGAAGTTACACGATTAAAGGCTAAGGTTTCAAGAGTTTCACTTTTTTTTAAAAAAAAGGGGAAAAAAATCCCCCACACCCCACAAATCCAAAAGCCAAATTAATACGCTAAAAACAGAATCCCATTTTTCAGAAGCTGAATACTCAGGATTTTTTTGAAGATTCATCCCACTTATGACACTCAAGCTGGGTGTTTTGAAGCAGCTAAAGTCACTAGTTATTTTGGACATTTTCTGCTGATATGCTGCAATCAGCATGACTGTGTCACAGATTCCTGAGTCAAGTCAAGCAAACCATCAACTGAAGTTATAGCTGGTTCCTGAACTGCCCATTACAATTTGTCCTTTGGCCCCCCTACCCCAAGCCACTGCTTCCAAGAAAGCCTGCTAACCAAAAGAGTCCTGCGTCCTGCCTCTACTGCCTCCTCAGTCCTACAATGACTCTGTTCACTGCAGAAAAGTTTTACCCCTCCAAGTGACAGATTTATAGAACATTTTGTGGTGGAAGGGACCTTTCAAGGTCATCTAGTCCCATCCCCCTGCAGTAAGCAGGGACATATCCAACTAGGTCAGGTTGCTCAGAGCCCCATTCAACCTGACCTTGAATGTCTGCAAGGATAGGGCAACCACCACCTCTCTGGGCAACCTGTGCCAGTGCTTCACCACCCTTATTGGAAAACATTTCTTCCCTGTATCTAGCCTGAATCTGTCCTCTTTCAGTTTAAAAACATTACACTTTGTCCTGTGACATCAGGCCCTACTAAAAAGTCTGCCTTCATCCTTCTTATAAGCCCTAAGTATTGAAATTACACAATAAGGTCTTCCCAGAGCATTCTCTTCTCCAGGCTGAAGCACCCCAACTCTCTCATCCTTTCTTCATAAGAGGTGCTCCAGCCCTCTGATCATTTTTGTGGCCTTCCTCTGGATGTGCTCCAAACAGTTCATGTTTTTCTTGTGTTGGGGGCTCTCTGGAGCTCTGTGTCCACAGTGCTCCAGGTGGGGTGTCATGAAAGCAAAGTAGAGAGGGGGAATCACCTCCCTCAACCTTCTGGTCATGCTTTCTTTGATGCAACCCATGGTACAGTTGGCTTTTTGGTCTTCAAGCGCACATTGTTGGTTCATGTGCAGCTTTTCATCCACCAGTGCCCCCAAGTCCTCTGCAGGTCCACTCTCAATCCCATCATCCCCTGGGAAGTAAAAATTGAATCCAGTAAAAATTTTGTCTGTATAAGCTCTACAGTTTTCCTGTCCCAGACTCATGTGTAAGTTTGTGAGGATATATAAAAAAGTGTGGTGGCTAGTATTTTACCCCAGCTGCAGAAAAAAAAAGCAAATTACATTAACACTTTCTATGGATAATTAATTTTTCAGCTGATGTTCTAGAAGAAACATATCTGATAATTAGGAAGAAGACAATCTCTTTTGCCCATTGTGTTTTCCAATAACTTTAATATTTCTATTAAAAAGACACCTGAGGTAAGATTTACTTTATAAGCAAATGCCAAGTCACACAAAACAACAATACTGCACAATTTGTGCTGATAGAATCTCGTGGTAGTTTATTCACTCCAGAAGGCTTCATCATGAAAATTGGCATTTAATTCTCAGAGGACAAAATATTTCTCATTTCTCAAAATATCTCCTTTTGCACTTGAAGAAACCAATCCCCAATGTCTGTTCTCAGCAACTTTTGTGCCAGAGACCAAGTGATAGCTGTTGAAAGCTCTGTTCCTTGCTCTAACAAGGTTAATCACTTTAACAAGTTCTATGATATTTGCCAGTGCCATGAGGCTTTTTGTTACTTCATTCATTGAAAAGGTAAGAAGTTCACTCCATATTTCTTTTTAAGTAAACCAATAAAACTGTTGACTCCCCCACACAGCTGGAGAACTGTCAGTCACCACAGGTGTAATTTTGTCAAAGCCACAAAAGCAATTCACAATGCCCTTCACAGGATTAAAAATAAATACCACACAGGAATAACAGCCTCATACATTCCTCATGAACCTTAAAATCCTTATTAATCATATAAAAAGTATCAACAGTTGATTCAAAGTACAGCAGTTAGTCCAGCACTTTTCATAAAGTGCCAAAGAATAAACAACTCCATTATCCATTTGCAATTTCAGATTTTCAGCCAAAATCACATAAATAGCTAACTCAGGTGACATTTGTCATGAAAGGGACACAGATTCAATTTTTTTTGTTGTTACTAGTACTTTCTCATTCTCAGGTGCTGTGACAGATGCTACAGCATTGCTGTATGACATATTCTGTGTCAGCTAAATCTATTCTTTGGCTAAGCGACTGATAAAATTTTACAACATTAGATACACTAGTTTTCTGGCATGAAATCCTGGCTTCATTGAAATCAAAGGCAATAATCTCATATCCTTCAAATCTTGAACAGAGCCAGAGATTCACGTCTGGCTTATGGCCCCATATTTTTGAAATCCCCCTCTGAAGTGAGATCATCTCTGTCACTGACAAAGCAGCTCTGCTTCCTCTATATTCCTCAGATTTCTCCAGTCTTAATGAAAATAACCTGACATAGCATGCTGGGGGCCTTCTGTCAATGAGTAACAAGTCCAATATACCTGTGTTACAGCAGTCTAAGATGTATGGTTTTTTTCCTTTCTTAGTGCTACATCACGTCTAAAAGCTCTTATTCTACTTTATGTTTTCAATAGTTGCGGCTCACTCCACCCTGTATACTGTAACTTTGTTGTCTCTTAAAGCAATGATGGCAATATAGCTGTCAGATGACCTTGCCCACAGCTAGTCTCCACTGGGTTATCAGAAACCAACCTCATGAGCAAACTCACATTTCCCTCAGGTTTGACTGGGAGAATGACGGCCGAGTTATCAGACTGTCTAAAAATCATATTGCAACCCATAAAACGCCTTCTTAGCACATATCATAACTGTAGATGTCTTAGTGAGTAAGGAAATGAGCTCTAGAGTATACACTCTTGCTGAAGTTTGCCCACCCCTGTCAACATTTGTTTAAAAATATGTTGACATGTTGTACAAGGTTATAAAGATTTTCCCTATGAACACAAAAAATGTGCTTGATGAAACTGTGAGTGCCAGTTCTATTTCCATTTTCATCCTTCCCCATCTTTTTTGGCCTGTGGCTCACTTCTGGGAAATCTGGAAAAAAAAAAGGAAAGGTCACCAGAATGGCAATAGGTTACAAAAAGAGAGAAACAGTGTGATGCACTGCACACCAGCAGCAATAAAAAGATGTAAAAGGGATTGAGGACTTTGAGATTGGACCTGCACTGTGAATCCTTGAGCCCTGGATGAGGAATTCTCAGGCCAGACAGTCTAAAGAGTGGGAATAAAACTTTCCTCCTCCATTGAAGCATTTGGTGGTTTTTTTGTAACTTAAACACAAGGCATGATGAAATAGAAATATCTCAGTGCATTTTTTTATTATTTCAGTGGTGATTAAAGTGAATAAACAAATATGCTGAACCTTTGCTTGTAGCATTTAAAATTCAATCCCTGACAAGTTATAAAAACAAGAGCTAGAAATTATAGAGAAAAAAATATGTCGTAAATTCATCAACCTTGATTGGCCAGCATAAACCAAAGAAAAATAAGCAAACATGAAAAAACAGAAATTAATTTAAATTGTTTCCTGTAATTATCTAAGCATCTAAGATTTCCATAGTAACACGGGTAAGAACATTTTATATTTAACAATTTGATTTTCTTAAATCCAAGACTGTAACACTTTTTTTCCTCTGAATAATACTTTGAAATAGCAAAAGATGAGAGGGACACCTTTCAGCATTAGTAAACTGAATAATATTTATGAAAATTAGCCCAGCTTCTTCTTTGAAGCACCAGACCCCTGAGATGGATATGATGGGTACAAGGTATACCTATTACCAGTATGAGAGATGCTTCAGAACTTACAATTCAGCGTCACTCCAAGGGCATGTGGGTACACAGGAACACACCGACTCACTGCAGTTCAGGACATGTCAGGCAACATTAATCCTCACAGCAAGACTAGCCCAGATGAGGATGCCAGAGTCAAGACAGGCTTCTGGGGCAGGTGTCAGTGTCTGTTCAGGTACATTAGCCTTGGAAGCCACATATTGTTATTGATGGCTTTATAGTTCTCCAACAAAAGAAGCAGAATGAAACACAAACTCACCTTTTTAGCAAGTGGGAGAGATAAAGAATGAGAATACAGTATATAATTAAACCTGATTAAAAATTATTATATTTCCATTGTATTATCCACGATAATGAGAAAGAAAACAGTAAATAGCGAAAGTGCTATGAATATTGCCTGTGATTAAAAAGAAAAATAGACTGTCCTTGTCTGACTTCCATTTAATATGAGAGATGAACTGTCTGGCTTCTAGTATATTGGGCTCTTTTCCTGTACCACACCATAGAGTGCTAAGAACACCAAGAAGAAATCTAAACAACCTGCTCATAAGAAAAAGAAAAAAAAAATGTTGATGACCTTTCAGTATTTGTTGGGAATGAACTGTAAGCAGCAGTTTGAAGATGAGAAGAATTGGCATTGAGCCTTCTTAATTATTTTTCTAGTTTCAGGCCTTTAATATAGTTCTGGCTCTTGCTGACACACCTAAATGAGGTTTACAGAACCAAGAGTGTGAATTCTGTGCTCATTAATAGAGAAGCAGCAGGACAAAGGCTGCAGGTAATTTTTACTTCTACTATTTTCACCTAGTTTAGATCATCACCCACCCATGACTCAAACTTTATGCAAGTCAGTAGGCCACTGGAATGGAAATCCTTTAATGTAGCCCGGACAAACATGACACTGGCAGGAAGACAGGCAAGACAAGCCCTCTGAAACATCTTAATTAACTAATATGTAAAAAAGCTACAATCTTGATGTCCATCAGAGCATACTAAAATAAACAACAACATCAGAAGGAAACTAATTATTCAGTTTCCAGGAGAAAAATATTAATAGAATAGAAATCACAAGACCAAGCCAGTCCCTCTGAGCACTGTCTTTACAGACCTGAACCATCTTTGTGTGGAACATAAAAAAAAGATAACCTGACTAAAAAAACCCAACAACTATTGTAAAACAAACTGGCTTATTTAAGACATGAATAGTAATGACAAACAGGGGAGAAATGGAAGGCTTGTGCTTCTATCTATTCTGTAAAGATGTTGGAAGTCAATAACCACCTTCTGCATTTCTGATGTGCCAGTGTAGTCCTTAGAGTGCCCAGCTGGCCTCCAAAGATGCTCCTGCTGATGGAAAGGGAGATACCTTCCTATTCTAAAGTCTGGAAGGTATTCATACTGCCTCAAGGTGGGAGAATGACATGGATTTGCTACAGCATCAGTCTGATGGATGTAAGATCTTCCTGCTCACAAGACACCCTTCAAGAGAAATATCTCCCCATGAACTACATAGGGGACACAGTGGTCAGCTTGACACAGGGCTTGATTGCCCTGGTTTCACTCTACTTGTGCTAAAAACTAGCTGGACTATACCTTGCTCAGCTGTGCTAGCATATGAGGCCCTCATACCTTCAATTATAGTATGGACCATCATTGCCTTTTTATGTACTGTGGCTCAGCAATGGGCTGCAATCAGAGCTGAGCCCACACAGAAGCAACTGCAACCTGGTGGTGCTGGAAGTGTGGAGGAGAGCAGAATGGGACTGTCAGTTGTGGCAACAGGAACAAGTAGGACATCTCGCTGTAGCAAATGTGTAGGGATAACACCTCCTAACTTTTGTCAATTTGTCAAATTTCTGACCTTTCCAACCTTTTCTGAGAAAGAAGCAAATGAAGGTTTAGTGCCATTTACTCACTAGGGAGGTCAGGAAAGACCATACCTGTAGTAATGCATCTTGAGAAGAATGGACATGTGGCCCATCCAGACTCAGTGTTGCCTTGACGTGTCTGGGCTTGCCCTAATATAATCAGGCCTGAGGGGCAAGTAGAGACATGTGAAGGCAGAGCTGGCTTGCAATGACAGTAAGCTGAAGCTGCTAGAACAAGATAGAAACTCCAAGAAAGTCAACAGCAGAAGCTGAGAGAAAGTCAACAACAGGATAAGAGACTAAGAATGTCAACAGCTGCCTTATAAGTAAGATGTGGCTGTGTAGCTTTAGCCAATTATTAGTGATAATTAGGTGTATAGACAGAGCACAATGTGAGGTAGCTCGTGTACTGATATAGAAAAGATATATAAGCTCTGTGTGTGCTTGAATAAAGGTCTTCAACTTTGATCACATTGGTCTGTGTTGAGTCCATTCTGTAATGTCCCAAACATACCCTTTTTTGATGGAGTGCCCAGCTCTGGTTAGAGAATGCAGGAAAGCTGCATCTAAACAGACAGGTGGGTATCTCATGATAAACCCAAATGGGGCTAAGGTATAGAAGCACAGAATCACAGAATGGTAGGGGATGGAAGGGACCTCTGGAGATCACTGAGTCCAACCCCCCTGCCAACAAAGGAACACCTAGGGCAGGCCACACAGGAACAGATCCAGGCGGGTCTTGAAAGTCTCCAGAGCAGGAGACTCCACACCCTCTCTGGGCAGCCTGTTCCAGTGCTCTGTCACTCTCACAGCGAAGAAGTTTTTCCTAATGATGAGGTAGAACTTCCCGTGTTTCATGTTGCTACCTTTACCTCTTGTCCTACCACAGGGCACAGCTGAAAAGAGACTGGCCCCTTTTTTGTTCTTACTCTATTTGTTAAAGGGAAGGTGCAGGAAAAAAAGGCAAGAATACCGCATGCATCAGGCAACCTTCAAATATTTCTTGCATTTCAACTAACTGCTGGCTTAGATGCTAGAAAAAAAAAAAGTCTCGTAAAAGGTTGCAACTAAACTTTTTCACTGCACTTGTGACAAAATAAGGTGTATGTACCATAAGGAAATAAAGTTGAATATACTCTACTTGGTTGAATGCTCCAGTATATTCTCATTTACAGAAAATGACTGGGAACAACTGGCATCTCACTATATCTTGCCAAAAGCCTGAAGGGAGCTTCTGTAATGAACTCCCCGCCTTTAGCTTTCCTTAGCATTGAAATGCCAGTGCTGAAAGGGCTACTGTGAACAACAGCACATGTAGGAACAGCATCATCCAAGATGATGGCAGATATTATTTGGAACGGGAATATGTCATATTAAAAAATTAATCTAAAAAAATAGCCAGTCTGATAATGCCTGAACATTCCTGTGCTTTGAAACACAAACTTGTCATTGCCCAAATCTGTTTGGGCAGAATCAAGAACAATTCTGCCTCTGAGCCAGAGCAGTTTTGTAGAGTGAGCTGGTGCAGTGACAATTTGTTCTCCCCATCCTTCATGTGTGGAAAGCTAGGGAAAAGGGAAAGCAAAAGGTAATGAAGGATAAAAATGGTAGGTTGTTCAGTTTTTTCTTGTTGTCATTACTTCTTTGGCTACATTAATGTAATGTGATCCATAGCTGTGAGAGGCCAGTAGAGCCACTCTGATCATGTGGTTAGGTGCCAGGAGCTGGCTGGTCACAGTCTAGGTTTGGGTCATTGTTGTTCCCACAATGGGTTGAATACAGACAACAAGGTATTCGTGCTTCGCAGACTGCAAAGCACTGCATCCTTAAAGGCTCAGTAGCTGAGGGGCAGCCTTCAGCCTTAAAACAAGCACTGTTAGTAGACCTGTGAAGAAAGCACCTTTCAGTGTAACCCACAAAAAGAACAAGGATATGAGCCATGGCAGCCCAGCAGGGGAGAGGGCAGCACAGAAAGGAAGACGGTTAAGAGAACAGTGACTACTTTTCTCCTACTTGTTTTGGTATACATTGGTATCATTTCTGAAAGGGAAAAAAAATAAAATTAAAAAAAAAAATCTCATACTGTGGCAATGATCACACATTTATTTTTCTTGTATTTAATGTCTACTGTAGTTCTACATCTTAACAAGCATGATGCTAAACTGCACAGCTTGTAAAACAGGCATCACGAGTTATGTGCACAGTGTGAAATATCCCATGATTTAATTTGAATTTGCACCATTACTGAGCCACTTGTACAATTATGTGCTGCATTCCATTTCTATCTGGAGCCCAGAGATAAGAAGAATAGCATTTCAGAAATACCTATAGACCAGCCACAGTCTTTAAAAACAGATTACCAGTTGGACATCCTTGACTTCAGAGCCTTGAAAGGGCTCTGTTCAAGAGGAGGAAGGGAAAGAGGACAAAAGGAATTATGTGTCCAGGACCTTCTAAGAGCCAGCCCTTCTAACTTATCTCAAGCTGGGCATCCTGATGTAACAGGCACTTTTGGAAGTTTGAGTCCACAGGAAAATATGGACCTCAATCTGACTACAGAATTCACAATGATGCCTGAACAGGCAGCAGACTACACATGAACTGCTGCCAGAGCTGACCATAATGCAGACACAGACCCGCCTCCAGCCCTGTCCAGCACTCTGGGAGGACAGGGGGACATGAAGGACCCATGGAACTGCTCTCCTCCTCAGGCTGACATCCAGAATTTCTGGAGGTGACACACAGAAGGATCTATCATATTGGTCTCTTGTACCTCCTTGCAAATTATATCACAGCATAGCCCTTACATTGAGGTAATCCTCTTCTCATTATTTCCTATTTTATCTCATGTAATAGATAATGGCAACTACTTTTAAAAAAAAATTAATATTACAGGGACCATATAATATAATAATATAGTGTGAAGAAAAGAAAGGTTTAGATGCAAAAGAAAGAATTTTAATAAATCTCATGACTTGGACAGCCTCTTTTATTATGGCATCATTTTCTTTGAACTGTGGGGCCAGAGTGCAGCAAAAAGATGTCTGCTGCTCAACGGACAAACAGCTGGCATAAGAAACATTCAGTGCAACATGAATGATCATTCCTTGTAAGGGCAATGTGGAGTCTCTCTCTGACTCATTTTTATCTCTGAAGGTGAGTCCCTAGTCACCTGCAATATATTTTGCCTGCAAATTGGCAAGTGCCATTGTAATGGCTCTCATTTTATCTTTTTCTATTAAGCCTGAGAGAAGGAGTTATGAGGAAGAGAGTGAGACATTTTTGTTTTCTCTTCAGAATCTCCTATATAAGCAAAACTTATCAAAGAGCACTGTTTATCATTTGGTTTGGAAATAATTTTGCATTTCAACATTCTCAATGTATGTCAAGAGAAATAGAGGTCTGCTAGAAAAGGAGATGAAATATCCTCTTGTTATTTATTGATTTTGTACAGCTCAGCATAGAAGCTTCATGTAACAAAACCAGCAATTTAAGAAAGATGACCAAATCATCAAGAACCACTTAGGTGAACAACTGCTGAAACAAAAAAATGCACAAGGTTATTGCCTATGAGAGGACTATGCACACAAACACCTTCGTATACACGAGTGCTTATATAGAAGGGGTGAGAAACCACTGTGGAGTTGAAATTTACCCCTGTGATGTGACAGGCAGCTAGGCAGCCTGTAGGGGCTTTTCCCACGCCTCAGCAGTGGCAGAAATTATGGATACCCATCTCTAAATAAGCAGTTGATACACGGATCCCCCTGAGCTGTACCAGCCCCAGGTACTCAGCACATCGTGCAGAGAGTGGTGAGTAACCTCTCTGGTCACAGTGTGCACATCTCCGCTGGCTGATTCCCAGCTAAGCCTTAGCTGGTAATGGTTTGCTTTTTAAAATTAAAATCAGAACCTGGCATAAACCCACAATTAGGTGAGCTAAAAACAAAGCAAAAGGAGTTCAGTCCAGCAGTGCATTGTTTTAAAGGTCATATTATTTAACGCTGCCTACCTACACACAACATTCAGATTTCCATTGCCTGCACTGGCTACAAGCATCTTTTCCTTGTGTACTATTTTAAACATATAAGTGAGATTAAAAACAAACCCATAGAGATTTTAATTTAGTTTTGATAGTTGGGTAAAGGCACATAGAAAGACTTAAAAACCCCACAAACTTAAAAATCCCTACCCTAAGCACAGAAAAGTGGCAATAGTACCACCATGCTGTTTCACTCAGCAATAATATAGTTCCCTCATTAAGATAAACTACTCAGACTTCAGCATTGTAGTTTATTCATTCAAGAACTGGATTGCTGGCTTATAAAACTATGTAATGGTGCAGCAATCACATCAATATTAGGTAGGCATTGCAAGGTTCTCTTGTTCTGTGTTATGTGGGACACTAGTTATAAAGCTAGTGTCTAGTGGCTACAAAGCCAATGTAGCTTCAAGTATTTGCTACAATGATAAATTAATTAACCTTACTGTGGATTGTGTCTTTAACAAAGTGGAATAGCTTCTTTTCTTGAAACAGGCAATGGAGGTATGTTAGGTTGCATACAAGTGGTACAGATATCAAACTTTGGAAGAGGAGCTCTGAGATGAAGATTCACAATGATGAGACAGAGACATATGTTTAGTGACTTCATTAATTAGCTTTTTCTATTGAACTCTACATCTCAAAATATTTTCACTATGTTTCCTGTATCCCTTCATTTGGGAACGATCAAGGCTAACTTTTGTACATCACCACATGGGACTCTTTCGACAAGGTAGAAGTCACTGTTTTCTTTCATTAGTTGCTCACAGGCAGTAGAAGCAGATCTCCAGGGAGAGCAAGAGAGTGCTCTGACATCCTGGGATGGGCTGGGAACAAACATCAGCACATTCCATTTTCAATACTAGAATTTCTTATGGGAAAAATGATTAGTACCCACTGCAAAAATCCCTGTGCCATTGCTTGCAGTGTAGGTGGATGCAGAGGGATGGGGATACACAGGAAACATGTCACACAATATGCAATATTTTTGAAGTCTGGAAGGGATGGTGGTTGCTGCAGTGAATCAGTACTGCAGATGAAAGTGGTTTGGGTTGAAATGTAACAACACCACATGCCAAAGGGAGAGGTAAGATATATCTGAAAACAGTCCAAGACAAGGTAGAAACCTCCTTACTATGTATGGTTCGGTTATTAAGGATGTAAGCTACTTCCATGGACATTGAGAGTGTTTATTTGTCGTTCACCTTCATATTTTCCTCCCACACAGTTTTGAAATGGTCTAGAAGAAATTTTAATTTATGGGGTTTTTTTAATGAAATTTCAGTTTAAGATATCATCACAATGAGCCCTTGAAAACATTTCCTTAAGAATTAGTTTTCAACCTCACAGAATCTGAATGTGCAGTGAAACACCATATATCAAAAACTGAAGTTTGTTTCAGGTTAGATAGAAAAGAAAATTTTTAGAAACTGGCAATAATTTTGTTTTGTTCTGATTAAGAAAAATAAAAAAGAGAGGAAGTGATCAAAAACATCCTCAAGACTTTTAAGTAAACAGAAAAGGGTCAATTTTGAATATCCTAAAGCAAAAAAATTCAATATGCCTCATGTTTTCTATTTTAATAAATCAAAATAAATCAGAGAGTAAAAATACAGGTTTTTCAGATGAACAAGTAAATAAACCAACTCTGAGATCTGGCCTTCACAAGCACTGTTTACAATGAATGCTTGTCAACTTTATATGCTCACTTAACTTGAGACTTACTCAAACAATCCTAATCTCAGCTACAGCACACATAAAGATTTTAATGGAATCTATTGATCCTGGATACATTACACCTGGAGTTGTCACTACTCATAATGAATGTAGCACGATACTGTAAATATGCAAATTACACCTGTATCAGACAGGGCTCGCTCAAAGCTCCTCAGAAACGTAAGCAAATGCAGCTTGTCACATCCCAAGCTTTCCAGAAGATGACTCAAGCTCACCTATTCCCAGGTCAGGATTAAAGTGAAATGACAACAGTGATCACAGTATTCAGCTGTATCACAACACCGGCACGTTAATTGCCCTCAACAATATGTGACTGTCTTGTACACTGTGGGTGCTGCCTGGGGCTCCGATTAGTATCTTTATATAGACTGTCTTACTCCCCCTCTGGGTGGGCATTTGGACCCTCATGTAAATTAGATGTCATGCACAGTCTGTGCTTCCAGAATCTTCCTGGAAATGGGTTGGCAGTTTTGGGGGTTGTTGAGGGGGTTACTTCTCCCCGTGCTGGTGTGACTGCTATTTGACCCTCCTTCACAACACATGCATTGTGAGGGCAATTCTCTCTTCCTCACTGTCTCCTCACATGGTTGCTCAGGAAGTTTGGCCTTAGAAAAGTGCTGTCTCACCTCTGTGCGGTCCCCTTTTCTGACTGCATCTTTCTGTTCCTGCAACTTGGGTTTGTCCTTAAAAATCGTTCGCAGGACTTGATGTTGACCAAATTTCTTTCAGAGAATGTTTGAGACATTAACTTGAATTCTGCTGGACTGTCACACAGTTTCACTGCCAAAAGGTTGATGAGGAGATTGGACCAGGATGAAAATAGGCTTTCCCTGCTAAAAGAAAGGGGGAGAATAGGGCAAAGAGCTGCATCTGAGATGTCAAGGTAGGGTCGAGTACCCAAAAAAGCTGGATCTGTCATGCTAGCCACTGCCCGACAAATGGTGCAGAGACAGCAACTAACATTTTGGGATGATTTCTCTCCTCACATGTATGCACACGCCCCTCCATGGCCCCACTGCTGAGGCAGGAACCCCACTGCCACAGTGCCTGGCTGCCTCTGTGCCTGATCTGGCTTTCCAAGGACAGGGGGCTTGGACTGGTCCCAGTGTAAACCAGACAAAAATACACAGCATTTCCAGCAACATATAGAGTAGGTTAGGGTTTTGAAAGATGAGAGAATGCTGTGTGATATTTGAGGGCAAGCAAATGGCAGTTTCATAATTTTCTTTACACATTTCTTTTGTAGGACATAGGTAAGTGATCTCTCAAGCTGTCTTAATATCCTATTACCCACAAGCTGAAATATACTCAGCTGTTAGATAGACCTCCCATTAGTTTAAACACTGCATAAAGCTCTCTTCTCTCCATAGGTCTTATGTACAAATCCTCTAAGAGGAAACATGCTGCTCAGGCATTTTAAAAACCACAGTGAACTTGACCCCATGATCGGATCAGTGTGATTTCTGCCACATCCAAGTACTTGCAGGAACTAGACCTAAGTTTTAAACTGCTTACTACTTCCTAAATCAAGCAGTACAAGGCAATTGCATTCAACTGTAAACTTCCACTTGGATGTGGGATTCTGCTCATGCATGGTGCCTTATTCTCAGGTAGTCTAAGGCAAAGGTACAATGGCAGGATACTGGGTTAATGCACCTTCATGTTCTCCTGATGTGTTCAAGCAACATTGTCATGTCACTGAGAAATGTTCCTGATGGATTTTTTTTTCTTTTTTCCCAGAAGCAGCTAATAACTGTAGAAATTGCTCCATGGTTCAATTTTAAAATAATTTGAAAAACTGGTGGCACTCTTGCATCCATCATTTCCAAGAAATGGACTTATATAATTATACTAAATTAAGTTTCAACTATTCAATTAACTCCTTCACTAATTAGTGGCTGTAAATATCTGATTCTTAAGGTGAATTTACCTCCATTTTTCCCACTTATTGCCCATCTTTCTCATTCCTACTAACCCCACAATATCCCTCTGGCAATCACTCCCTGTGGTTCCCCTTGCTGTGTGTAGACTTTCTCTACCTCAGAAAACAACGGCCCCAGAAAGACCTATCACAAATTCAAAACAATCTTTTGAGATGGACTAAATTTTAAAAATGCTGAACAAGCAGAAGTAGACAGACATTTATTTTTGCTGATAGGTATATTTGATTGTTATCCTTAATGATTAAAAGAAACATACACATCATGGAGCTGAAAATGACCTTTATAATCCCTTCCCCAAGGCATGAATTTTCACATGCTTTCTTTCTCCATCTCTTTCTCTCTGTTGCAAATCCATGGCTGAGAAAGATGTACTAAAGTAGCACACCTCACTCCTCTATTCTGACCTTTGGGTAAATACTATCCATGCATGCAAATTGGGAATGGGACATTAATCAGTTGAAGTCATTGAGGCTTACTCTTTGCAGTAAAATCGATGCTTAGACACTAGAGGTAAATCTGATGAGAATAATAATCTAATGTAACTTCTCATTTATTTCAGGTCAGTTCCTAATATTGCCAATGAGAAAATACTGTTTCAGATTGAAGTAGAACCCATTCAGAAATTCAGTTGTTTTGTTAATCAGAAAAAAGGAACAAAAATTACTAGCTCTACTATGCAGTATTTATAATTGGAAACCAAAAGAAAGGAAAGAAATAGACTCTTTAATGTTCACACTCACTCATGTCTATGCCAAATATTACAAAGCTGAAACATGCTATGAAAACTGACAAGCCAGATGGGATTTACACAACATTAAAAAAAAAGAAAAAAAGAAAAAGCGAAAGAGAAGGAAAGAAAGAAAGAAAAGAAAGAAAAGAGAAAGAAAGGAAAGAAAGGAAAGAAAGGAAAGGAAGGAAAGGAAGGAAGGGAAGGAAGGGAAGGAAGGGAAGGAAGGGAAGGAGGGGGAGGAGGGGAAGGAAGGGGAGGAGGGGAGGGAGGGGGGAGG
>JANIJG010017963.1:30783-45082 GCA_024611175.1 Megaceryle torquata
GAAGGAAGGAAGGAAGGAAGGAAGGAAGGAAGGAAGGAAGGAAGGAAGGAAGGAAGGAAGGAAGGAAGGAAGGGAGTCTAAAGTGAGGGTGCTAAGCAAAGCACTTAAAATTAAGGGGTCAGATTCACAAGCTTGTTTTAGTTTCTGTAGACTTTTCCAACAGAGCAAAACAACTGGGCAAGTAGTCAAAACCACCAACCTCAGCACAGTTATGATTTCTTCCACTCAATCCCAATTTGGACTAGAGACTGATATCAAATGCTCGTGATAGAAATTGTGTTCCCATCTGCTGCTTTATAATTCCACTCCTTTTAAAAATTTCCAAGTGCAGCCTTGTTACAACCTGGCTATACCTGCAGCTACTGTCAGCAAATCCAGATCTAATTCACATAAACTCACTTAATGGCTAGTTAAATTCTTGACCTAGATGTAAATCCTTTGGTGGTAGAAACAAACTTTCATTTGCAAAGTGCCAAGCACAGCATGGATAATGAAACTCTCCTAATCCCATCACAGGGACTGAGGATGAACAAAACCTGAACAACACCTTCCACATACAGTCTGCACAAGACCCTACTGCCATCCTTTGTAAAGTTTTGTGTACTGTTCTTCCCTTTTTACTCCTCTAACTGAAAACCCTACAGCCTCTGGTCTCTTGAGTGGGGAGATTTCAAATCATCCGTTTCATATTATATTACATTGTATGCAATCAAGAGTAGGGAAGTTGTGAAAGACTCCTTTTCAAGAGCTTTGAGGTGTCTCTAGATGTTACATACAGTCCTCCCTCTCTCCTCTCATATCAATGTGATTTATTTACATAACATATAATAAACAATGCAACAACAAGTAAATTTTTAATTAATAGAACAGCTTTAGAGTTCACACTTCCAAAATGAATTGTATGTTTTAGGCTTAGTTTCAAATACATCTCAACATTTCTAATTAAATTTCTAAGCTCACAAATGTTATTATCAAGGTATTATAATTGAGGTTATGAAAGTCTATTTCCAGCCTATTCAGAGAGATCAATCTGCTTTAAAATAGTTCTGTTTGGAAACAGACATTGCTTTTAAGCAACAGGCAAAATCTCTTTCAAGAGGTGCCATTCTTTTCATTGCCTGCTTTGTCTAGAAGCATGCTTTATTTGGGCTCCGGGAAAACTGACAGACAAAAAGGGAAAGATATAAATATACATATACTTCCTATCAAATTAAACCAAAGCAAAGCAAATAAGTGGAGCTGGTTTTTAGTGTGTGAAGAAAACTACTGTCATATCCCTATGTTTTAAGAACAGCAATAAAAATGTCTTCAAAGATATCATATGTTTATTCATCTAGACTCAAAGAATGAAAAATAGAACCATTATATAATGCCACTTTATTAGTTATAGGTGTGCACCACAAAGAGATATAATGTCCCAAAATAAATGGCAAAATTCACTTAACTTAATTAGGAACATAAATGCAAAAGTTAACAAATTGCATAGCAGAGGAGATGTGAATGAAAAGAAAAAGGCTGTGTTACGTTTTCTTATAGAAGTTTGCAGCAACCTTCATGGGCATGCTGCAGCAGCCCTGTGTGGCCCACCTCCACTCCCATAAGAGGTATTTCATGAAACCAGCATGCAAGAGGCATCTCTGTCTGGATTATGATAGTTATGGCTCAGCCCCCTTTTCCCATCAACAGGAAAAAAAAATTATTTAATTAGCATAATCGTGTGAATTAATGCAATTTATCAGAAAAGGCCCAAGTGATAATCATACTGCTTGAGAGATAATTGAATGCAGAAATATGGAGTACAAGCTTTACATGAACTCAGCTCATTGTGAAAGTTTGGTGTGCACTGCCACAGACTCTTCCCTGCTTGGCAAGAAAGTGGAGACAGCTCAGAAGGAGCAGGAGAGTTGCACCAGACTCCACTAGAGAAGGGGCATCCTTCGGCCGGTGTGGGTCACATAACCTTGAAGCCAGGCTCACAGTCCAAATACCCATGTTTCTTGTTTCATCATGAGTGGGCGTGTGGGCACAGCATAGGTGAACCCAGAAAAGGGCCAGGAGGAAGCAGCCTTGTCCCTGACCACATCTGACTGAAAAGTGGGTAAGAGTGCTATGGTAGCTGATCCTGTGGGAGCCATCCCAGCCAAATCTTTTCATGAAGGTAGGGCAGAGGCTGTTGTCCTCTGTATCCTCTCTCCTCCCTTGTCCTTAATCCTGCACCCTCTTTCTGCTATGAGTCTGTAAATCCAGACCTTCTAGAGCTGCAATAGCATGGTTGTTTTGTTTTTTCACAGAGAACTGATGGCTTGTCTGCAGAATACTTCTAGGTAGACACAGTGCACTAAGCAAGGACTTTTCAAGGAGGGTGGACTATACTTTCGAAAGAGGGGAAAAATAGTCTAGCTGTATCTTGTGCTGGTCTGTGTTTGTCTACCAGTGGACGGTGCCAGTCTAAGAAACTTCACCTTTTGTAGCAAAAACATAAAAGCCAGCATTTACTCTTTAACTTCCTCACTGTCTCCTGCTGCCTGGTGTAGAAGGCATTAATGAAGACCCCAGGAGCTGGATGATAACCTTCACGCTGGCTGATAGAAATGGGAACCCAGAAACCAAAGCCTGTGGATGCCACAGCACGCCAGCACTTCTCTTCACCCTCATTTACTGAAATACTAGGCCTCACAGCACTTGTTCATTTGTAATCCATGGGCGTGAAGTGAGACATATTCTGTACAGAGGCAGGTGTAAGGACACAGTCTGGCAGAAGAGATTTTTGGTCATGTTTGCTCTGATGGAAAGTGAGAGAAATATAGCCAGAAACATGACAATCACCAATATGCTTGCTTTTCTGCTACCCACAGGCAATCTGAAAATCAAGGTTTACTGGCTGTTCCTGGTTGACAAAGATATTTAAAATGTTAATGACTGTCTGTGTGATTAAATAAGCATGAAGGCTGATAACTACTGTCATCGAATAAAAGTTTATTGGAAAGAGTTAATTTACTCAAAGATTCTGAACAGTGAGGATGTAGACACTTGCAGACAGCTTTGGTGCATCTGGTGTGGTGTCCTTTGACTGCTACACCCCACAGCAGCTCAGCATTGTAATACCAGGATAAAAAGCTCATCTTGTAGATAGAGTCTTTGGAGCAGTACCAAATGAAGCCAGCAGACTAGCTTTTTGAAACAGAAACTTTTCTAGTTTTCAAAATCAAGCATGTATCCAAGGGCAAGTATTGTCCACTTCTGATGTGCTATGGTGGTATAGATGTGGATCTTAAGGCTCATGAAAGAAAGAGTTCACTGAAACTGACTGTTTAAAACAGCTGGATGCTCATATGCTTTATTGTCTCAATATTTGTCTGCAACCAATTGAGCGTTTCCCTTTCCTCTAAGTGTTGTGCTGCACTGCCAGAAAAACACATTGCGAGTTCTCCTCGAATTTGAAATAGTGAGAGAGTCTGGTAAAAGGGAATGAGTCGTTTTTCTGCATTACTTCTTTAAAGGTTGTTTTATGCAAATCTTCTCCCTGCCTTTATCCTTTGAAATAACATCATTGGTGAAAAGAGACGAACTCTGAAAGTTTTCCTGTGCCTAGAAATAGAGCCTCTAGGCATCAAGGATGTGAAGGCAGAGGGACTACCAAGCAATGAGGAGTTGAGAAGGTAAACTTACTTTTTCCTCTCTTTCCTAAGGTAAACCTTAGGCTATTAAGTCACTAATCTAAAACTGCTCCTTGTTTAACAATTAGACTTAACACAGGCTGAAAATGTGATGGCTGAAACTGCTCGGAGAAAGGTGTTCGCTGTAATTTATCTGTGTTAACCATGTCCCTTTATCTTGTCTTTGGCATTTGTTTTAAACACAAACTGTGGGAATACACAGCATAATTATACTGAGCTACTTAATACGATTAATTACATTAGCTGTGAAAATATAGGTGCAAGGATGTATTTCTTTCACTCTGTTGGAATTTATCTCAATCTATGTCCACCAAAAGCATTTTTAAAACTGAAAAAAACCCCATTTTACACAAAGAAATTTTTATAAACACAATAAATGGAGGTAATTATATCCTGCAGTCAGCTAAATTCAAAGTTATTCACGTATGATAGTCACTTGACTTCTCTCTGGATTTGTTCTGAATGACACATCTCTGACTTGAAATCATTTTTGTTCCAAGTTGTTATGAAACCATTTACACTAAATGACGGCAGCACTTAGAAGGGTGGCTGAGAGTGCAATTCTACTGCAAATAGTGCTCTCATTAAGTAAAATCATGGCTTGTGGATATGTATGTCAAAGGTTTGATTTTATTTTTCTTTTCTTCTTTCTTTTGGTTTTGTTTTGGGGTTTTTTTTTGGTGTTTTTTTTGTTTGTTTTGTTTTGGTTTGTTTTTTGTTTTCTTTTGTTTTGTTTTTTTTTTGTTGGTTGTTTTTTTTTTGTTTTGTTTTGTTTTGTTTTTAACATCTAGAGGGAGAATAGCTCAGCACAGATACCGGTGTGGAAAACTTGCAGTTCCCTTAGGAGGATACTGACATGTCATTATTTGACCTCAAACCTGCTGCTTCTGAAAGTACATTTTTAAACCTCCCACCCTCAAAACAGCAGCAGTGAATTACTTGACAGACACCCGCATGCAAACCACATCTAACAACTTGTGCAGCTCTGGGACCTGTTGCACACACCCCTGAATCTCTCCTATATACATCTTTGGACTCCACTGCTTTGCCTGTATCCTTCCACCTCTACTGGTTTGCCAGCCTCCAGACTCATGCAGACAAAACAATCCATCTGTATTTCCCATCCTTCCAGCCTCTTCAGTATTTACCCTTATCCTTTTGCAGCTGAAGCACTTCCTACCTGGGCTAGTGATCAGCTGCCCAGATCCTGTTGCAGCAGCACCCTGCATGGGTCACATACTGCCTGCCTGCAAGTGCTGAGCAATGGTCCCAGCACTTCACACAAGCAGAGCGACAGGTGATACTGAGAAGCCTTGCAACACCTGAGACTTGTTCTTGGACAAAAATAAAAATCAGAATCCTTTCCCAACTTCTTTGTGCATCCAGAGTGGGATAAGAGAGCTGCAAAAACATTTTGAGTAGAGAAAATCTTGAATTATTCTCTTTATGGTGTTCCTTTTTTTTTCCAAAGAAATTCACAGAGATGAAGATGAATATTCATCAACCACCAATACATTAAATTGTTCAGAGCATCAATGCCTGTTTACAATGTTAATATAGGACTGGCTTGCCCTAGAGTACACTAGTTTATCAGATGACAGTCAAATAAAAGTATTTCCTTTAAGTTAGAAATTAAGAAACTAACATAACATGAAGCACAATGTAGCACTAAAGAAATTTGTTGTGACTCTCCTTCAAGAGTGTGGTGTTTCTGGCATATTTAAATTGTTGCTGGGATTGTCTTTAAAGATTGAAAGAGTCTATAAATTTTAATGAGAAGTGAGCTATGTTGCAGTTACAGCAAGAACTGTACATGCACTTTATGTGCATTAAGGGTATTTGGATCCACAAACAATAAAGAGAAAGCAAAATCTCTATGTAAAACATTTTTTCCCATTACCCCTATCTTCTTGTTATCAGTAGGATATTGAGGACTGTAATTAAAACAAACGAAAAACCAAAACCCCCAAAACCCCACAAACAAGCAAAAAAAAAGGAACAAAAAGGGTGAAAGGAGACAAAAGAAAGAGTTCAAGAGAAATTTATCAAGAATTCTGAAGCTGGCACCAGCTGCTGAGGGTGGCTGCCTGGCTCTTCTCTTCTGAGATTGATGGCCACCCTCTGCTCTCTAATTTTCAAAGTAATGGTGAACAGCTTGGCACAACCCCAGCTGAGCACAGCAAGAGGGCAAAAGCACTCCTTAAAGCCTTTTCCTTGCTCCTGAGAAACAAGACCAGGACTCTGTATAAGCCCTCTCGTGCTGGAAAGTCCCCAGATTGCATGGGGGTTCACCCAGGGTCTGTGGGTCAATGCTAAAATATGCAATTGTGAGATGAACATCTGTCAGAGGGCGCAAGAGACTCTAGCTCTGTCAGGGACAGCCAGAAACACCTACCAGTTTTGTGAAGAGTATTTTAAGGAAAGAGTCACACATCACTTACTAAACAGAGATTTAACACCGATTTTAAATTTTATGTGAGAAAATCACAATACAAAAGCATTTTGTCCTGCATTTACCTTGACTGACACCTGTGTCTTCCCTGAAATGGTATGAGTCCATAGGCCATGATAACAAACAATGAACTGTTATATACTCGGTTCTCCTAGGAGGTATGTTCACTTCAGCTGTGGTGTTGGGTGTTTATTACAGTGGTAAAGATGTTCTTCTGATGGCTTCACTTAGTAAACATACAATGGAATTTAAAAAAAAATATTTATTTATTTTTAAGGTGTGATTTGTAGCTCCTTTTCCCTTAGGGACACACAGTGGCTAGATAGCATCCAGAGTTTTCTTTCAACATTAACGCAGTGTTGTTATGGTGAAAGTGAGGTTATTACATACATACTTAGTCTCCCTCCTCCTATGGATTCTTACACATCATTAACAGTAAGGCTTCAATCTGTCTCACTGAAGCCAATGTTATTCTTTGCATGCTTAAAAGGACAGGAAGTCTATTGATTCAAATTAAGGCAACCTTTTGGTTTTTTTAATCTGGCTACTACACTACTGAACATGACTGAATTCTAACACTGCTCTCTGTGCATGTTCACAGTTCTTTGCTTTTCGATCTTGCAATATTTTCCAAACATGATAATATGAGAGCACCCTAAACCACATCCGCTACAGGCCTTGTGCATTCTTAAAAAAAACCAACCCCAAACTCTGACTGAAGAATGCAAAGGAGTTTGACAGATAGTTACACTTGGATAGATAACCATCTATGTTACACTATGCTATGCTATGTTACTCTGACTGGCCTTCTCTTCTGGGCTACCTTTGTAAAGGTATAAGAATAGAACATTTTTGCTAGAAAGGCTATTTTCCCCTCTGTCTTCATTTGAGTTAGAATAGAATAAATTCTGTTCAGTGTTACTACATCTCAGCTAAGTCTCTTCTAGGCATTTTCCAAAGTTAATGTCATATTTTTGCAGAGAATGTCTGTTTCCAGAAGTGATAGCCCTTGATTTTGATAACTAGTTAATAGAAAGGAATGGTACGTAGAAAGTTTCTTGCTTATTCTTGCTTCTATGGAGACCAAGGGTCAATCTTTCTTCTTCAACAGCTAGTGTCCAAGGAGGATTCTGACTATTCAGCCTCTGATCCCAGTCCATGAATTCTGAATCCAGTTCCAGAATCCAGCTCGTGAATCTGGTTCCCATCTTCCCCAGAGTCCAGTCTAGGACTTCCCCAGTGTGTGCTCCACAGCACCAGTGATGATGATGATCTAATTGCAGTCAGGGACATTAGATCTGATATTGATTTTGTATATATTTGTTTAGGGTTTTTTTTCTATTAAAGCAGGTTTAGCTTTCTTTTTTAACCCATAAGTCTCTCGCACTTATTCCCTTTCTCTTCCCCTTTGGGGAAGATATTCCCCTTTGAGGAACTGATATTCCCCTTTAGGAATATTCCCCATTGATATTGATATTCCCCTTTGGGGAAGATAGCATCTGCCATTTGTCTAGTGGCCAGCCTAACCCTTGACTTGCTCCTTCAGTAGCAAGTAAATCTGTTAGCAGGATGATAAAACCTCAAAAGTAATCTCAACTTTCAGGGGCTTGCTGGAACACTACCATAGGCTATCAAAGGTTTTGTGTTTGCTGTGGGATTAGTTTGGTTATTTTTTGTTTTCCCTCGAGTCAACATCAAGAGTTTATACTCCTTTTCCTACAAAAAGTATTCCTTTCAGCTATTCCTAGATGCATATTTTTCTACTTTTACACAGCTACTCAGATTTTATAATAAACGATTTTTAAGAACACAGTCAAAATATATAAAAATGGCATTACTTACATTATTCCACCCCACCTAAACGATCCTAGTCCACAGGCTCCAAAATGACTGCATCTTCTTATCTGTTGTTATATTTGCCTTGTAAGCACAAGAAGGCCTTTTCAAAGCTCTTAGATTAATAAAAGCCACCCAAACCACCCAAGTTAGAAGTGCACATCTCACTGCATCAGTGTCACTTAAATAGTTAATGTTTAGAAAGCCTTTTGATATCCACAGATGAAAGGCATTGTAACAGTGAAAGACATTACTGTTATTACCTACAGATGGTAAGTTTGCCCACAGCTAATGTGTGTATATCATGAAAATCTGAAGACTGGCAAAGTTCCTATAACATCACAAAAGGAGCAGCACTAGTCTTCTAGTTAGTTGAGCTCTGTACAGTGAGGGTTTTAAAGGGCCTTAAAAAACTGCAATACACAGCAGCTTCCTAGTAGACCCAGAGAAATCTGTCTCGATTGGTTGTGTGTTAAGGCTTAGGGCCAGGCAGGCCACTAGATGAACAACAGATTGCTCTGCACCAACCCCTCTCTCCTCTCAAAGGGGAAGAGAATGGGAACAAGGGAGAGAGACTTACAGGTTAGAAAAGAAAACTAAAACAGCTTTGATTACAATAATAATAATAAGATGAAAAATATACAAACCCAGTAGTGAACCCAACCCCCCTGATGGCAATTACATCACCATCACCGCTGGTGCTGTGGAGCAGGCTCTGGGGACATCCCAGACTGGCCTCAGTTGCAGATCAGAACTGGATTTAGGTGCTGGATTCTGGAACTGCATTCAGAATTCATGGATTGGGATCAAAGGCCAAATGATCAGAGTCCTCCTTGGACACCATCTATCAAAGAAGAGAGCTTGACCCTTGTGTTCCTTCAGTTTTATACCTAATATGACATATATGGGCTGGAATAGCTCGTTGGTCAGTTTGGGGTCACCTGTCCTGTCTGCTTCTCCATGCAGGTGTGGCCTTTTACTTTCTGCACCCCCCAATGTGGTAGACAAGATCCAGCAGTGGCCTTGGTCTGCACACCAATCCTTGTTACTAACTATAAACATGGGGTGTTATAAGTGCTGGAAGCAGACACTGTGTGCAAACAGGCTTCTAACTTCAGAAAGTGCAGTTAGTTAGAAGAGACTGCTAAACTGTAAAATTACAGAACAGAATTGATTCTATTTTAATTCAAACCAGGACACTGTGTTTGTGCCAGACCTTCAGCCAGTGTTTCAAAATCTCTGTTCTAATAAGTCCCCTTTTCATGCTCCAAATGCTTCCCTCTCTTTCCCCCCCAACTATTGTGGAAAAAAAATCCTATCTTTCAGTTTGCAATGACATCACCATCCCAACTTTCTCTGCATGGAACAACCCACAAACCTTATCCCTTGGGGAAGCCTGTGCACAGTCCCAGCATGACAGAAGATAGCATGGCATCAGTATTCCTGCTGGTGCAGGGCTTCAGGGAGTGGTGTGCTGCCAGCTGCAGCAAAGCTGCAAAACCCCTTTTACAGCTTGCACCTGACACACCAGACAGTCAGTCAGTGAGGCTGACAAGCTATATGCAATGTGTCCTGTCCTGGGGCACAGGAGAAGCCAGACTAAGCAGGGAAGAAAGAAGAAGGAGCCAAATTCAGGAGCTGGGCCCTGGCTGGGAAGAGATTTCTACTACTCCTTAGGAAGTATGATATAGCCAGGAACACAGGCACCATCTGGTTTGCACAGCCCTTGACACAAGAAAAAAAGTCATCTCTGGATAATCAGTTTTGTGGTTCAGGGATGCCTGAAATGATGATGAAGAAACAACTTTAAAGCTTTAATTGAGTTCACAATCCTTTATCTTGAGTTGGTGTATATTGCTTGCTACTGTGAATGCCATCCACATCACTTCTGGAGTTGACCAAATGGCAAAAGGCAATCCTGGCCAAATGTCAAAATGAGTACACAGGGTGGACCAGCATCCCTGGAGCTTTAAGTGCCTCGGGTTTGGGGTTTTTTTTTTTGTAAACTGTATAGCACAGGTATGATTTATTTCCATTATTAAAAAAAAAAAAAAAAAAAAAAAAGTTATGCCCTCTATTGGTACAGATAAGTATTTTGGTTTCTCAGGCAGTTAGGATACACGTATTTTTAAAGATCAACTCTATGTAGAAACTGATCAGACTGATCTGGCCTGGAGAGCTCTGATGGCAGTCTGAGAGTCAGCTTGGTCTAGTGAACTGAAAGGCAACAATCCCTGAGGTCTAATCCTGTTTGACACAGAGCCACTGTGTGGCCTAGGGCAAGCTCCATAAAAAGATGTGTCAGGTCCACTTAGGCCTAAAATTAAAGTTTCATGAATATATGGATTTGCAAATACTTATATCATTAGAAATGAATGTCACTTTTTAAATTTATTTTTAATTCCAGTGAGGAAGGTTGAAGGAAGGAAAGCAATGTTTCTAGTCAGAGGTCTTGAAGATCTTGTTTTCTGCACTGTTTGCAGCCTCAGTGCTCTGCTAGGGACGGAGTTTGAAAGCAAAGCTGGTCAAAAATTACTTCTACAAAGAAGAATCCTCTGGCTGTAAGACAGCACAACCTTGATCCAGAGAGGTCCTGAGCCATGAATGCTTGTAACTGTTAAAAATTTCATTAGTATTCAAGAAACACTAAGTATTAAATAAGTATACGCTAAATGATAACCACAGCCCAAGAAGCAGGCTCTGCCCTTCTAGTGCATGTTTTCCATCACCCTTGTCACCCTGAATTAAAAGTAAACTTGAAGACCCATGCAGCTGATGGAAGGGTATAAGAAGATTTATGCCCTGTGTGATACTAACTTGTTAATATTTATCAAGTCACTACAGCTTCCTATTATTCCAGTTTTCCCCAGACTTCTCCATCTTAATGACCACCACCTTTAGACCAGCCAGCAATGAATTATGAATTGCCCTTATATGGAGAGAGTTTAGAGCTGTGAGACATCTCTATTTGTGTGGTGATATTACTGCAGTGTTACTGTGCTCCTGTAAGTGATGAGACTGCTTCAGACTGCTTCAGATGAGACTGCTTTGTTTAGCAGATTTTGGGATGCTCTGGAGGGAAGTCTTCCTCCCTTACTGAGAAAGGCAGATTCTTGTTATTTTTTTATACAACTCTGTGTACCTCATGATCTTTCTAGAGGGACCTAGGAATTGTTGGGAAGGATTTGCCTTGGGAAGGAGGACAAGCCTGCTGCCTTGCAGGAGTCAGGACCAGCTGGAGAAAGCCTGGTATCTACAGCTAACATGACAAGAGAAAATTACCTGTCAGACAGGGAGGCATTAAAGGAATTAATAAGTCTCTATGGCTTACAGGTACAGTGAGAAACACAAAACCAGAGCTAAAGTCTCAGCTTTGAAGAGAAACTGTTTGTGAGACAGAATTAAAGAGGAGGAATAATGGTCAAAATAAAATGTGTCAGAAGTTGCCAGTGGCCGCCCCAAAGTGAGGTAGGTTTTTCATATTATCCATGAGATGTAAAAATGAGTTGCAAGGTGGCAAAAAACTGCAGATGCCACAGAGTTATACAGGATAATTAAGACTAGAGAGGCTGTATAACACTCCATCAGGATGCTATAAAGCTGGGTGGAGCAAAAGCACAACATATAAAATGCAAGGTAACACGAATCATGACAAAGTGTTTGACCTACGTGTGTACATGGTTGTCTTCTAAATGTATGGTAGAGATTCTGGAAGATGATCCAGACATCATGAAAAATTAAGTATAAACAGAAACCCCACTGTGCTGTGCACAGTGGTGACCTGCTATGTCAAGAAAATTCTTGTGAAAAAGTACTTCAGAAGTGGGGACATGGGTATCGAAGGCTCAAAAAACCTTTGTAAGAGAACAAAGTTGGCATATTTAATAAGAACAAAGTAACAAATTAATACGTGATGACTAATGGCTTACAGAAATTAAATTATGTAAACCTTCTTTCCTTAAACAATAGAACCTGACAGTGAAATTGAAAACAGTGGAGAGACCTGGGGCTTTTTAATTTGGAGAAAAGAAGACTGAAAGGGGATCTAATTAATGTCTATAAATATATTAGGGCTGGGCATCAAGAAGGCAGGGACAACCTCTTCACTTGTGCATTGTGATAGGATGAGGGGAAATGGATTCAAGCTTGACTACAGGAAGTTCCACCTCAACATGAGGAAGAACTTTACTGTAATGGTTACAGAGCACTTGAACAGGCTGCCCAGAGAGGCTGTGGAATCTCCTCTGGAGACTTTCAAGATCTGTCTGGCTGTATTTCTGACTGATCTGCTTTAGTTCTGTCCTGCTCTGTCAGGGGGGTTGGACTTGATTATCTTCAGAGGTCCCTTCCAACCCCTAACACTCTATGATTCTGTGAAATTGATCTGTGAAGTGGAGAATGCATTGCTGAAAAGAAATCATTGATGCAAAGAATTGTTTGGGATTTTTAAAGCTCTACATGATTCTGTGGATAATGAGACCCTTTTGCAATTGTATTAGCATATCTAATGAAGAGATACAGGCATGTATGCCACAAGTCATAACCTAAACACTAAAATGTCAAATGTTAGGAGAGAATTTCCCAATGACCAAGTTGTTCCTAAGTTGTCAGTGGCTCTGTTTCTGGCATTTTCCTTTGGAAAATTATCTGTTGGACACTTTCTTATTGTATAGACAATGAGTACTACTATATAGGGCCAGAACATGTTCTGCTGTTTTAATGAACCTGAAAGCTGTTAGTAAAAAAGCAAGCAGAAACAGACTGAAATGTACTGCTTTAAAGTCACCAAATTCCCTAAAGGCACCTCTATTTTGTGAATTACCGTCTTGCACTAAAGAGCTGTTTTGTTGACCATCAATATATTTCAATCCATTTCTTCAGAAAAAGAGACAGAAATTATATTTTCAGACTTATATTGTTTTAAATGCAATGGGAGAGATAGGGGACAGGTGTTCAGCACCTAAAAAAAAAAAAAAAGGCAATTAATAAGTGTTGCTCTAGGCATAATTTCATCTATCTGATTCAGCATAAATGCCCAAATATGAAGGAGAAATTAGCCAGGAGAATCAGCTCTGTGCTTCCCAGGATGTGTTCCCAGGACTGTATTAGGTTGCCTCTTCAAATAATGCTTTCCCTTTCTACATTGCACTGGAGACAGTGACTGAACTTTATTCCACAAGAGCAGTCTATAGCAACTGACAAAGTCCTCTGGGAAAACAACCTGCCCAGAAGTGCTGAGCAGAAACTAGAAGTAAAAAGGATAGAGAAGAAAAGCTTCTACAGAAGACCAATTTATTTACTGCAGACTACTTGAATTGAGCCCCTTCTGACTGTGGATAGTCCACAGGAAGATGATGTGATATGTATGAACTGATCTGTCATTCAAATATTGCCCTACAGGTACTTGGTGAGAACACATTTCAGCCAGGCAGTTTTTTATCAGCTTATCTACCTGAGCATTTGTCGTTCATTATCAAAGTGCCTCTGTCAGTCATTAAAACTGTATGGTGGCATTTTCGCTCTTTGAGTGGCTCATCTACACAACTGATGCAAGAAGGGCTCCTAGAAAGCCAATAGACAACAGTGAAACTGCACTGGGTCTTTTGTTCTCTTCAGAAGGAGGGGAGTGAGGAGAACAAAAAGGACACATGCCAGTAAAGTAAGGTAAACCAAATCTTGGGCACAAGTTGTTTGAAATCTTGTCTTGCTCCCCGATGTACAAGGATCCCACCCAACTGGAGTTCTGCCATAAGGCATTAAGTGCGTCTCCATGATTTACATGCTTTTGGGATGGTGCCTACTTGCTATTCCTACATGCGTGGCAATTTGTTTCATGTTTCAACATCTGAAGTATCATTCTGATTGTAGGGTATGTCCACTGAGAGCAACACAGGGAGTCACACATGAGTGCCATCTGTGCTCCAAACTGGCAGAGCGTGAGCCTGGAAGCTACTTCAATAACAACTGCCTGCACTGAAACAGAGATGTATCCTGGTAGATGGTACAAATGAAACAGTTCACATTTCTAATTAATTGTTTGGGCAAAATTGGTCAGGCATTCTTGAATTTGAAACACCCAAAAGGAAAAACCACAAAGGGAGGGCTCTTGATAAATCCTTTTCCAGACAAGATGAGTTCACAATTAGAGTCAGTCTGCATTATATACCTTTCTCCTTCTGTTCATGGTCTTTGTGATGGAAGGGTTTGGGGAGTGTAATGGTCTTTAAAGAAGTCTTCCCAACCTTCAGTTGCTCTGAACTTCTGTGTTAGAATTGAGGAAAAAAAAAAATCATTTATTTGAAAAATTTTTAAATTAATTTTATATTGAAATTTT
>JANIJG010017964.1:0-10614 GCA_024611175.1 Megaceryle torquata
GCCATTGGGAGCTCATGTGCTTCCCTCAAAGCCTGGCAAGGAGGAGGGGACGTGTTCCTGGGAGCTGGTAGTGGTCCCACCCAAAATGTCAGTGATACACACCGTTGGACGAGTTTCACTGAAAACACTTCTCAGGAATCAGTTGGAGTTTTTAGGTGGCAAAGAGCTACTGGCAAAGTGAATTGCATGTGAGAGTGCTTGAACCACTCCGCTATATCCTTTGTGGGGAAAACCTGCTTTATTGTTGGGCAGCACTAAAGTGTGACACCTCGGAAGGCTCTTCAGCTCCTGACATGGTGCGCACATCTCCACAAGGGTGTCCATGGGGCAGCACTCACGCATGTGCTGGTGACTGCTTTGTGACTCACAGGTTCCCACTGGAGGGAAGGAGACCTGGACAGGCAGGCAGAGACCTGGCCAGCAAGCCTGGAGGCCACATGCTTTCTCTTCCTGAGCCCCTGTAATAACACCAAAGAGAGGAACCCCCACAAGACAACTTTTGAACATGTCAGGATTCCTTTGCCCCAGCATCTTTGTTTTTATTTGCAAGATGATTCACCATAGTTCTTATTCCCTGCCTGCAGGAAGAAGTCATTGGATAATGTTGGTTTAGAAACACTGGAGGTCCTGGTGAAAACTACATTTTTTCTCTATTTTTTCTGGTGCAGAGAAACCCTTGGGGAAGTGAAGCAGGCTGTGTAGAAAGGAAATAAAATAGAGCACATGATAATTAGTGTATTATGAGCTAATACAACACAGAGATCTATATTTCTCTCTGTGCAGATGTCCCCAGACCTTCCATATTGGGTAAAGTAGCAGATGACAAACAGTTTTCATACACTAGATCAAACAAATCAACTATAATCACACTGAACTGCAAGCACCGAAGTATATTAAGCAGGTGGATCCCAACCTGCATTTCAGTTTATAATCAAGGCATAGTGTGTGCATGGAATTTTAACAAGAGAAGCAAAATTTCTCTACTCCAGGTGCATGACAACAGAGAAGATGATCAAGGTCATGCTGGCTGCCTGGCAGGCCCAAGAGCTGGGCAGCCCTGAAAGCCAGAGGTTGTGACCTTTTCCTGTGGCCAGGTGCAGCTTGGCCATCTTGCAGCCCAGAGGCTTGAGTATCTGACACCAAAGCATTCACTTAGATTCTTGCAGCTAGAAAACTTCATTTGGGTGATTTCTCACTCCTCCTCATGGCAGGTCTCCTCAGGGATGGCTGGAGCACCCTTCTTTTCTGGCTGCTAGTGCTAAGCATGTTGCAGGACCACTACCTCTTTCAGTCACAGTTCAGGTTTGATGGGAGCCCTTGGCATCTGCAAGTGATTCCTGATGGGTGTGGTTGGATGTTTCCCCATCTCTTTGTTCCCAGGTTCCCAGAAGGCATTTCACCAGGAAACAGTTATGCCCCAGAAACTCGGTTTCACCTCTCCTCTTCTCTGAGGATGGGATGACCCCTCCAGTTTGTTTTCTAGGATTTCCATGTGCCAGAGGAGCTGAGTGCTGCCCACATGTGAATGCTCCCCGAGTTCAGCTGTGTACACAGGAGCTCTGCTGGGCCTCCATAGGGTTAACACTTTTGGGTCTGGAGCTAGAGCTGGAATCTGCTGCTGGGCACCAATGGAAGCTCCTACAGAAGCTGACTTTCACTTGGGAGCATTGAGCCAGGAAGGAGACTATTCCACCAACAGCTAATGCTCTGACCTAATTCATTCCTGTCAGCTAATGCTCTGACCTAATGCATTCCTGTCATCTAACCTCCTCATTAACAAATTAAGATGGTCATTTTGGACGAGGAAAACTATTTGGATATTGAGATTGTTACAGAGCTGCTTGTCCTTCTCCGTTACAAGTACTGCACAGCATCAGCAGAGCTCCACTGGCCAACGAGGGTCTCTCCTATAGCCAGAATATCAGATTTTGCAGCCATCAAAGAACCCGTGGCTTCACAAATGTGCAAAAATTAAATCTCAAAACTACCACTGATGCTTGAACTGCTACAGCGAGCAGATGGCAAACCTTTGCCATCTTCAACTGCGATACATCGTTGTCTTGCCTGCACTGCCAGTGGCCTATGTAACCTGGAAAAAAGAGATTAAATAATCTGCGAAGAGGCAGTAAAACATCTGGGCAGAGCATGATCATTTCTTTTGGAATAAGAGAAAAGAAAGTCTGTGTGCTTTATTCATGAAACAGAGCAAAGGCCATCAAGCTGCGTATCTATTTCCTCTGGCAGCAAAGTATTCTCATTGGGCCTCTTTAAGGCCAAAATATGTTGCAACCATTGTGTTTTCAGATTGCCTTTTGAGCAATACATTAGTAACAGACTTGTTCACCCCAAACTGTTCTGTGTCAGAGAGTGCAAAAGCATCAAGCTCAGGGCAGAGCTCCCATTTCAGTACAGTGCTAGGCAGTGTGAAAACCTAAACATCACACTTCTGCCTGAAAATACAACTCAGAAAGCCAGTTCTGATCAGAAGGCAATTTTCATTCATTAATGAATCCTTTTAAATTCTTTCTGTATGCTTACAGCTGCACATTTTTATGTGTGCTATGCATTGGAGAACACCTAATTTTTAGGTTAGTGAATTGCAGCTGGGCTTACAGTTTCACCCATACTATGTCTTCCATTCCATTAACAACACGCAGTGAGTTTGACTGTAGGCAGCTTGGCCTCTTGTTTGTTTGGATTTTCACCATATCAAGGAAAATAAAATAATAACAATAAAAAATTAATAAACCCAAACAACAACAAAAAAACAGCAAGACAAAAAAGAAAAACCACAAAAAAGAGAATAGAAAGATGCAGCTGCAACACTTCTTTTATAAAAGGAAGAAGACACTTGTTACAGAATTTCAGAGATACTTGGTCTGAACCTAATTTAATTTCTTAAAAGGTGACCATAAAATTGACATTACCTCTCTAACACAAGATTGCTTTTGCCTATTTCTGGCACAAAAAAAAATATTAGCCAGCATTTTTCACTAACATCTCTCAAGAAGGGGTTTTAAGCATCCAGCATTTTTAACCCAGTGATAGTACAAAGGTAATGTGAGTTCTGAGCAGCTTGTTTTCTGAAGTGCCTTTTCATTGTAGATGAGTAGAAGATGTTACATAGAACCGAGTGTTACGTGTTCTCCAGTCTTCCGCTTTTTTTCTGTTCCTTGAGCTTCCTCTGGTGATGTATCACCTCAGCATGAAAGGTGAGTCAGTGGTACCTGCAGTCACTCATCTCCTGGACTTTCTGCTAATGACTTGGTGAAGAGAGAGACATTTTCTGTTCAGCTACCAAAAAAAAATGTGTTCTTGATTTATTTCCCTTGCGTTATAATTAAACAAATAAGGTCACATGCCAGTGATATTGCCATAATTATGTAGGTATAGACAATGCATGGTTGACAAGGTATGTAATTGACATAAAAATTATATTGTTTTCCAGAGGCAGCTTTCCAGTGACCACGGGAGAAGACTGTGTAACTAAGCTGAGCTAAAACAACATTAGTGACCAGAAGAAAAAGTCTAGAAGACTACTAAAGAATAACAGGATGCTCCTTTTAGGAAGCCGGACAGCTTGTTGTATAGGGGTCACTCCCTTTGAACGTATACAGGACTGACTGACAACCTCCTGCAGCTGCCCGTGGTAGAAAACACAGGCAGGTATAAACGATTTTGAGATTGTGTATATACATAAATGCAACAAAGGCATCTAGTTTGTGGGTGCCACTGCTTCAGAAGTAATCACTTTGGTACCCTGCAACACCGTGCATTTAAGTGCTACCATTACGGGAAATGAACCACACATATTTGCATCCAGCCTCATATCCCACCCTTGCACCTGGTTGCAGCTCAGTCACAGCAGCACCTCCCAACAAACTCTCAGTGAGATAATTGACTGGAGGCATCAGATGCATCTGCTTACTTACTGCTGCCAGCTGCCTGCAGGTTCCCTCCAAAGCCTTTCCACCTGATGGCCCTTACCGCCAGCTCTCTTTTTTCCCTTAAGTTCCAGTTGTTGGCACTTCTCTAAAACAGTGCTAATGTTCTAATAAATATGATTATACAAAAGTGGTTTGTCTCTTCACTGCATAAGCTAACAATGCTACTATGGACCAGAGCAAACTATGTTCTCTTTGTCACAAAGAAAGGCTTCCTGCTAAATTGAAATGAATAAACTGGAATGAGTAGAAAGTGCTACAGACGGATAATGTTTTACTGGATTTTTCTTGATGGATGAGGTTAAATAAGGTCTGAAATTGTGCCTTCTAGTTAATTATTATGAGTTAAACAAGAAAGAATAAAAGAAACAGCATTTCAGTCAGTGGGAGGAAAATAAGCAAAATAGGAACAGAGGGAAATGACAAATAAAACCAGAGAGAACAAGAAGATCTGATGAGAACATGGATGCCAAAGGGCGGTGAGAGGGGCAGGATTTGCAGCTAACCTTGATGGCCTCATGTTGCTTCATTTTATCTTCTAGCAATTGCCACATGGGACTGGGGGAAAGAAATACAGTAATTCTGGGATTATTTATTATGTATTAATCACTATCTCCTCATAGTCTGCTTCTTGCTGAAAACCGCAGGCTTAGAACTGAGAACGATTTCTCCTCTAGACCCAGCGTTTGGCAGCAGCAGCCCTCAAATTGGCATTTGCAGTCAACCCTCAAATTGGCATTTGCAGTTTGCAGGATACATCCAGTTCCCTCCAGAAGCTCACATCCTGTTTCACATACACTTGTCATTTCTGGAGACCCAGCATGATCTGGAGTTCAGCTCTTTGCTTAAGCTACTCTTTGGGATGAATCACTGAAGCTTTATCTAAAAAGCCCAAATGTCAACTTCTTTCTTAAAGTTAGAAGAAAAAAACCCCAAAACATAATCTCCCCAGAAGTAACTTGTACCCATTATCCCTTCTCTTTTCCATGTGACTCTTTGTATAAAGGGAGTCTGCATCTTCTTGGTAGCCACCTTTTATGTACTGGGCCATGGTAATAAGGTCTCCCCTAGGCCTTCTCAAGGCTGAACAAACCCAGTTTTCTCAGCCTTTCTTCATATGGCAGGTCTCTCAGTCCTCCGATCACCCTTGTGGCCCTTTCTCCAGATCCTTTCCAGCCTGATTGCATCATTTTGTATAGCAGGGACCAAAACTGAATGCAGTACTCAAGCTGTGGTCTGACCAGTGCCCAGTAGAGTGGGATAATGGTTTCTTTATCTCTGCTGGTGAGACCCTTGTTAATGGAACCCAGCATCCTATTGGCTTTCTTTGCTGCTGCAGCACACTGTTCACTCATGTTGAGCTGGTTGTCCACCAAGAGCTTCCCACAGGGCTGCTGTCCAGCCAGATGGATCCCAGTTTGAGCTGCTGTATTCCTGGGTTATGTATTCCCATGTGCAAGACCCTACACTTGTCTCTGCTGAACTTCATAAGGTTCCTGCTAGCCCATTCCTCCAGCCTCTGCAGGTCTTCCTGGAGGGTGGCTCTCCATTCTGGAGTGTCAACTTCTGCACTCATTTTGGTGTAATCTGCAAGCTTTATCAGGGTGCTCTTGATCACAAGATCCAAATCACTTATGAAGATATTAAAGAGCATTGGGCCCAATATCGCTCCCTGGGAGACCATGCTTGTGACTGGTTGCCAGCTTGAGAGCGAGCTATTGACTACCACCCTCTGGGTACAGCCTGTCAGCCAGTTCCCCACCCACCACACAGGCCACTTGTCTAGGTTGTAACATGTCAGTTTCTCTAGGAGGCGGCTGTGGGGGATTGTGTCAAAAGCCTTGGAGAAGTCCAGATGGACAATGTCCACTACTTGCCCTACAACAACCATGCGGGTTACTTTGTCACAGAAGGAGATGGGGTTTGTCAGGCATGATTTGCCCCTGTGAATCCATGATGCCTTTTCCCAGTGACATGCTTCAATTTACTTGTGATACTCCCCAGAAGGATTTGCTCCATAACTTTCCCAGGGATTGAAGTGAGGTTAATGGGTCTATAATTACCTATGTCCTCCTTGGAACCCTTCTTGTAGATGGGAGTGATATTAGCCTTCTTCCAGTCTTCGGGCACATCTCCTGATCTCCACAACTTCTCAAAGATTATAGAGTGTGTCTTTGCAGTAACATCAGACAGCTCTCTTAACACCCTTGGGTGGATGGCACCTGGGCTCATCGATTTGTACAGATCAAGCTCCTGTAGTAGTTGACACACCAACTCTTCCTTCACTGATGGCAGGTCTCTATCTGCATCAATCTGGATTTTTGTTCCCATGTCCTGGGACCCAACAGCAATGGTAAAGACAGAGGTGAATAAGGAGTTGAGGACCTCTGCCTTTTGAGTGTTGTTGGTGACTAGTTCACCTCTCCTGTTTAATAGTGGGCCAGTATTCTCCTTCTGTTTCTGCTTGTTGTTTACATATCTGAAGAACCCTTTCTTGAAGTTTATGACATTCTCATTTATCATTTTACTTAACTGCACATGTGTAGTTGCCCTCACTTAAATAACCTTCCTGGTTGTTACAGCTTTTTCAAGGCTTTACCATTATATCCTTATCCACACACCTCTTAAAGCCATGCAGCACTGGTGCTACATCCATCACATACAACTTTATCCTTTTAGTATTCTTAGTAACAGAACATTTCCATAGTCTGTCCTTCCTCAGTCTGTGGCTCAGAGCCTCTCAGCAAATTAACAGCATCTTGATTTTCTACACTGTTCTTTGAGAAGGAGTATTCCCCCTCTGCCTGCCTTACCTTACCCACAGATCTGGCTCATGCCTGCATGACACATTACCTAGTTATTTCTTAAAGAACAAATGGAACATAATCCTTGTAGGAACACCTAATGATATGAACCACAACGTGTGTCCTACCTTCAACATCTCTGCCTCGAATTTACTGATTTGCTGTTAAAGATTTGCTATTGTTGCCAACTCTGACTCAATTGTCTTGAAAATAAAACACCGAAGAACAATGCTGGCTCTAGCTGAGCTTATCGCTCATCTCACCATTCTTGCTGCGCATCACCAGCACCTCTGATGGCCCCTGGCTACTGCTGGAGATCCTAACAGTTTTGATAAGGACTTGAGACAGCAACAATTTGAAGCCAGCCATAGACTGTATCCTCATTTTCTGGCCTGTTATGCTAGGCAGTAACATCTCCCTAACAGCATGATGGTTAAATTACCTGAACTTTTGTTGTTCACATGGAGATCTTCTGGGGTGAGAGAGAACACATCGTTCTGACAGTGCTAGGAATAATGAAGTCTGATTTCTCATTCACTTGTTCTCTTACTCAACTGACTTTGAGTCCTTCCTTTGGCTGGGACAAGCTTTCCCCCCATCATTAAATCTTAAATACTACCTTAACAGTTATAGGTGACTTTCCAACATGCAGATGGTTACAATTGAAAAAGGGAAAAAATGAAGGATTTTCTAATCATGTGGAGAGGTGAGTGACAGAGGTGAGATTAAATTTCTGGGATTTTCCCTCTTTGCCCTTTTGTTATGATCTCAGTGACATACAGCCATGCTTCTGCTGAAGAAAACCCAGGTACACAAAGTCCCTTGTGCCTACCAACCCATCATGGGCTTCCTAGCAGTGTGTTAGAGAGAGGAGCCCACTGCTGTATTAGAAATGTGGAGAACATGAAATATCCAAATGATTGCTCGATAAAACTCAGCTTTAGAAAATCAAGGCAGGTCATGCCTTGGTCCTCGGATCTCAGTGAGTTGCAGGTTTGGCATGACCTCCATTTTGAGCATTTGTAGGTCAAGGCATTTTCTCCCTTGTAAAATATTATTGACTGAATGACAATTATGGTTTTGATGAGGGACTTTGAACTGGCTGTTGGAATAGCAGATGAATTCACACAGAGAGAAAAAAATGTAACAAGAATGGGTAGCAATTTCCTTTGGGCCAGATTTGTACTTATCTGACATGTCTATGCACAACAAAAGGCCTAGATATTAAACCATCTGTTGCCTCTGCTGAGTGACAGTGCAAATTATTTCTGACAGCTATTCAAAGGTGCTTCAGTGAAACACCCAAAACCATGAAGTTCTTCACTAAAAAAACTGCTGGTATTTTGAAAACATTATAATACTTCCCTAGTCTCAGAATCACTGACAACCTGTCAGAGATAAGAGTCAGCGTCTAAGTCCCTGCACTAATTATTACTCCTCTAACCTGCTAGAGAAAGTGCGATATACTCACCTTCCTCTTAGGAAATATTAAATCTCTGGCAGCTAATAACATCTTTTTAACGTATTTACAGAAATTGTCCATTCTGACCCTCTCCAGAAATGTAGCTTCTGTAAGCTGCTTTTGAGAGTGCTAGGAGAGTGCTGACTGGTAGCAGATCCCTGTTCTTTCACTGTTGTTAGTCTGTACTTGTAAACAGTGACCCAAAATAGAAACATGAGTGTTGTTTGAACAGCTAATATTTGCTACGAAGAAAGCAGCTCCACAACTAGGGGCAGATCCCACAGCTTCTGCTCAAGTGAGTCATCTCTCTGCACACAAGTGGTTCTGTCAAGTTCAATAAGCCTGTCTGTGCAAGGCTAAGGAGCAGACTCATTGGCCTCCCATAGTCTGTGGCATGGGGACAAAGATGGGGACGGCTTTTGCGTTGCTGATCCTCAGTGTATTTGTGAATGTGTTCATGATTCTACTCCTAGTGGGGGAGAGCGTGTGTGGGAAGAATGTAAAAAAGGTGAAAATCAACATGAAATTAAAAGGCCTCTTCCTCCACATAAACATACTCCACCAGAGTTAACGTGCTGTTGCAAGATGTACTGCATTGCCTATAAAACCACTTCCTAGAAAGAGACATTAAAAAAGCAAAGTCAAGTAGTCAAAGGTTAGAAGACCCCAAAATTTAGGCTGCCCACACATCATTATTTCTGTACATCTATGTTTCTGCATTATAATAGAGCCTTAAATGCCATGACTACATAGCATTTAGCTGGCTTTCCTACAGGAAGGAGGCCCTTGTGGTCATGCTGTCTGTGTAGGTGTATGTCTGCTTAACAGTTGTCCCCTCCCTAGCTTTTGAAAACATCCACCAATTTCAACCAAATCTCAAAGGTACTATACTGAAATAACTACATGGAAATTGCAGGAACAACTAAGGAAAGAGATCCTGCTAGAGATCAAGTGGGAGAGAGCAGTGTAAACTCAGCCCTTCCTAGACACCTAGAGAAGCAACCTGAGGGAGGAGATGATAAAAATACTGCAGGTATGAGAAAAGCCTCAGCTGGTCTCCATGATTTATTAAACACTTGGTAACAGTCAAGGTTTACCTCCTCTGTTGGTTCTCTGTCACAGAGGCACCTACACACCAAACAGCAACCACTATCCAAAATGGGGTTTATTACAACCAAAGTCGCCCAGCACTTGTGACCAAATACACGTTCAGATGTCTGTTGGGAATTAACTACCACACAGCTAATTCCTAAACCTGAAGGAAAGAGGAACCAAAATGGGCACACTCACTCATCGAGGGGACACCTCCCACACCAGAGTGCCCAAGACACCACTGACCCAAAGGAGGGGGGAGTCTCACTCAATCCACGGAGACTCACTCAGTCCATGGAAGTGTCCGTGGAGGGCGTGTCCAAAGGGAGGGTCTGACTGCCAGGCCCACTGCTCTGCGAAGAGCCAGCGCCTCGGGCTCTTAGGTAGGACCCCATTTATACCTTAGTTGAGAGGACACTGTGGTTATTATGGTTGGTTGAGTGAACAAGCCCAGACAAAACAGACAAGCACAGCCCCTGAACCTGTTTACCAAGGGGTTGTCATGGTTTAGGGCAGGGCAGCCCCTAAGAGCTATAGCAGCCACTCTCTGTGAACCCCCCTTCCCTCCCCAAGGGGAAGAGAAAGGGAATGAGGGAGAGAGACTCAGCCATTAGAAAGGGAAACTGCGACAGCTTGAATGAAAATGAAAACAACAGTAATAAAAATGGAATATATACACATCTATACAAAGCCAGTATGGAACCCAACCCCCCTGATGGTAATTACATCACCATCACCACTGATGCTGTGTAGCAGGCACCAGAAGAGTGCCAGGCTGGGCCCAGCAGCAGATGGCAACTGTGGTGTTCAGGAGCTGGATTCTGGTACTGGATTCAGGAACACACCAATTGGGGTTGAAGGCAGAACAGAGTCCTCCTTGGATGCTCTTGAGGAAGGAGGCAAGAGAGGACCTGAGCCAAGCCAAGCCAAGCCAAGCTGGCAAAGTGGTCCAAGAGGGGAGAAGAGCCAGAGACCCTGAAGACCCCTCATCAGCCAAGTCATTAGCTGCCTCAAAGTCAGAACAGAGAGAGTCCCCCTTGGATGCTGGCCATTGAAGAAGCGAGGAAGAAACTGGAAGAAGACCTGAGCCAAGTGGGGGCTTGACCCTCCTGATCCCTCAGCTTTATACCAGATATAATGCATATGGGCTGGAATAGCTCACTGGCCAGTTTAGGGTCACCTGCCCTGTCTACTCCTCCCTACAGGTGCCACCTTTCATTTTCTGCACCCCCAACGTGGTGCACAAGATCCAGCAGTGGCCTTGGTCTGCACACCAACCCTTGGTAGTAACTCTAACCATGGGGTGTTCTCA
>JANIJG010017965.1:0-58072 GCA_024611175.1 Megaceryle torquata
AACATGGGGTGTTATCACTGCCAGCAGCAGACACTGTCTGTGAAAACAGGCTGCTGACTTCAGACAGTGCAGTGAGTCGGAAGAACTGATCTGGAAAGTAAAATCACTGAACAGAATAAGTTCTGTTCTCACTCAAACCAGGACAGTAGGGGAAAGAGTTTTAATCTCTATTGTATCTTGTTTGTGAAAGACACAAAGGTTTAAAAAGTTCAAAACTTGTTGGTTTTTGCTGTGTTTTTGTGTGTATATGTATGTACATAGAGGGTGATTCCGCAGGTGCTAGGAAAGAGCTGAACTGAGTATCAGAAATCATGTTATTACTGATTTCTGATCTGTTTCCATCACCTGTGAAGCCTCCTGCTGATAAAGAATCATTGTGAAGTTACTGAGGTCAGGTTGTGTTTAATATTACAGTTCATTATATTGTCCTGGAATAACAAAAATCATGGGAATTGCAACAGCCAAATGGCCAGAGCCCCAGTGAGGTAATATGAATATGTTTGACTACCTCTATTTTTCAAGGCAAAAGATCATACATAGCAGATCAGAGAGTTCCATCATTTTTCAATTTTTGATTTATTGATATCTTTATTGCCCTCCCTACTTAGGAATTAAAACCAATCAAGAGAGATAAATACTGCAGTAGTCTAGTTTTATGGTCACTGACCTAAAGAAATGGGATCATTAGAAGGTATTACATGATATGGATGTGCTATGAACTGTGTTAGCCATTTCGTTTCACAGGCTCAAGGACTTTGACAGTTCCCAGTGGCTACAGATGCAATCTGCTATCCCTCGGGCTGGGTAGGAGGCTCCACAGGACCTTTGAGAGATCCATTCTTCCTCTGAACTCTCTACCCTACAGAGAAGGGTCTGGAGTAGAGGCCAGGCTGAAGTGTAAGTGTACTGCTCCACAACTGTAAGAGTGAGAGAGGAAACAGCTGTGACTACCTACAGCTGTCCTGTGCTGCCGGCCTCTGCAGCACCTGTGATACTCTGAAATAATTGAAGCTGAACTGAAAAGCTGGAAAGCCTGGGGTGGAGAGAGAAGACAGCTCTAGGTGGCTGTGCAGGATCAGGAAGGGGGGCAGGAAGAGAAGCAGTAAAAAGCAAGCAGGTGTCCAGGGGAAGTACTCTGCATAGCACAGGGAACACTTTGGACCCTAAACCGCCTCTGCCTGGCCTTTATCTCCCTGTGTGCCTTCGTGTCCGTGAATGTTGGCTGGCAGCTCTGTAACCTGACACAAAAATGTTGCAGCTAGGCATGGCTTTTTCCAGCGGGTATGAGAGGAAGGAAGCTGTGACTGATCACCATCACATATGAGATATAGCCAGAAATGTTAGCTGCTAAGGGAACAAATGACTGCCTGCAGAAAAATGCATGGATCCAGTCATCAAAGCCTGCTTTAACCGAGGAGTGCTGTCCCGGAGGGAGGATGGCTGTGCAGCAGTCAGGTTGCACAGCAACCCCTTCTCAGCATGCCCTGCTAGGGTCAGAGTCAGGGCTCCAGCAGGAGGATGTTGGGCTCTGCCAAAAAGCTGGGGCATGTTGTAAGAGTTGTGCCTATTCCTGTGGGAATGTAGCTGGCTCCAACTGTGATTATGGGCAGAGTGTAGGCTTTTCCAATATGGAATTGGGATTCCACTGTGACACAAGAAGCTTACTCATCGCATAGATAACCTACTGCTGCCTGTGTCTAGTGAACAGGAGGGCCCTGAGTGCTGCTTCTGTCAGAGGGATTTGGAGATGTACACCATACCTGAGGGTGCAAGGCAATGTGGCCCCATGCCACAGGGGTTTGTGGCCTGGTCCTTGTTAGCCTTAGGCCACCATGTCGAGGAAGGTGCTTTCCCAGGCAACTTGAGGGAGCTGATTGCAGAGGGCTGCTAGCACCAGGGATTGCTAGAGATTTCCTCCTTTGTGCCACAAAGGTCTGTCACTGCCAACCCCGTGCCAACCCAGCACCTCCCAACACTGAAGAAACTGGGATAAATCAACACAGAATATGGACTTGAAAGTGCAGTGGAGAATGCTGGAACAGCACCACAGCCCTATGGCCCAAAAGTGTTGGAAAGTGGGTCTGTATCCAGACACATCAGCCTGGACAAGACCAGTTTCTTACTTTTCCCAAGTGTTATGTCTGAGCAAATCCTTGTTCACATGGAAACCTGCGCCTTTGTTCTAAACAAATAAAGGTTTTTTTGAGTTTCAGTGTCAGAGGATATTCTCTCATGTCTGAAAACTGAAATACCTGGAGAAGAATGTATGAGAAATTTAGAATATCAGATAATTATAGCAATCAATACACCTTTTAGGAACACATGCATTATAAGCAAGTAATGGCAGTGGTCAGTGATGTTCCAAGGATAGGAAAGGACATACACTGGGCTACTTACTGACTGCCCATCTTCGCTCATGGCTAGTGTCCTTCCTGAATTGAAGTCCTTCATGTCTCCTGAAATTAACTTTGTCATTTTTCAGAAATGTATGTAAAAATAATCTTCCTCTTTTCCTCCCGTTGGTGTAATTTTTGAGGCATAAAAACTCCATTCACTGAACATCAGAAGAGGTTGTGATGGTGCATAAGCAGCCTTCAGAAGTCACTCTGTAGCCTTGTTAGCATCTTTTTTGTGTCCCGGGCTGGTTCTGCCAATGATGTAACATCAACAAATTCCAATAAGGGAGATACTAGTCATACTGATGAAAGGTTTCTTTAGCTTCAAATAAATTTACTAGATACTGGAATAACTTTTGTTATTGCAGTAGCAAAATCAAAATTTTGATGGTAAACTCATGTCTGCAAGTCAGGTTTTGGAGGCAGAGGTGGCTTAGTGATCCTCATGTGCTCCTTACCCAACTCAGTATGTAGCTGCAAGCTTTTAGGTAGTGACTGAGACAATACAACACTAGTCAAAAAATAAGAAATACTATTTAATATATTTATCTCATTATGTCTAAACAGTTACATGAGACTATAATAATATTGCAAATATGTTTTCACTTTCTACAGAATATTTCCAACCTATTATACAGCATACTTAGCCTCATCTTTTTTGGTTTTATGAGGAAAATACAGTGTTGGATATATGCTGCATGTACTGTTACTCAAATGCATGTGGAGAAATCTGGTCTTCAATAGATTAAATCAAAGTTTTATGCTTTCCTTTATTTGGTGGGGTCTTGTTGGTGTAGATGAAAATGTATTATTAGACATGGGTCATTCTGCATGATACTATGAAAATCATCAGTTGTATGTTAGGTTTAAAATTTAATTATATGGAGCTTAATTCTATAGAGGAAAGTTTAAAAGTTGTTAAATTAGCAAAGACAAGTACTCAAAGGTTGGGGGCCTTGTTTTTGTAGTTGTTGAACTCAGCCTGTCTTTTTTTGCCTTCATTGTACACATGCCTTATGAAGTAATCATTAATGAAGTTACTTCATACTCAAATTACTGCCTGCTATTTTTACTGTCGGTTGGTTGCCTCCAGTAGCAACCTGGATGAATAGTGCCTGGTGAGCAAGGCAGCTATTTGGTATTTCAATTTCTCCTCATTAGTTATAGTGTGGCCCTAGGCCTAATTTGCTGTGTGGGATTCTTAGCACAGAATTCTCCTTTTTTTCCTCATAGCCTTTTTGGTTTGTGACTTCTACTGCCATGGTACCTGAATGTCTCAGAAAATTGTATGAATTATAGTTTGCTTTATAATATCACTGTTAGGCAGAGGGGTACCATTATATTGATTTTCTGCATGACAATTTCCTCCTAGGACCACAGTTCATAACAAAACCACCATAGTTCTTCAGTGATAAAGTGCCCAATGTGGAAGATGCAGAACGGCATTCAGGAGAGGGGCTAACCACCCGCAGCACCCACTGCCTCCAGCTGGCACAGAGAGCATTTAAAAACATTGGAAATTGTATTCCAGCATGGGGACACACCTGACAGCTTCTGCAGGCCAGGGTTTCACCTGGAGGGGCAGAGCTGGAGCACTGAGAAGATAAATAATAAAAAATTGTGATAAAAACCACGATGATGAGTTAAAACTATTTGCCACCGTCACAGAGGACACCCATACAGCAGATGGGAACAACTCCATTGCCTTCAACATCAACAAATCCAGCCTCTCCCCTTTTGCCAGCTGTGGCACCTGCTTCAGGAAGCATTTTGATGCATAAGGAATACTGCTAACTCATGGGTTTGCTGGGATTTCATTCCCTTGAGCCTGCATCTACCAGCATGCTACCAGAAAGGATGACCAAGGACAGGTGTCATTCCTAAAGTTATTGACTGGGTCTGTTGCAGTTCAGTGTCAGACTAGTTTTTCGCTGCCACTGATTGGTTCTGGAACTGTTGGTCCTACATTCAATAAAAGTTAAGATTTACAATGTATCTTGAGCATAATGTAAGACAGTGGCATCCTTTTCAAATATATTTTTCAAGATAAAAAAAGCAGATATTGTCACTTGATGAGGTGTAATTTGAAATGTTTAGAATGAGACAATTTCTCCTTTAATTCATCTCACTGAAGACTGAAAGTTGAATGATGCTGATGAAAAAAGTTGAACTGAATAAATATTAACTATAGCTATTTCCATTTTTCTTGACGGATGTATTTTAAGTATTCTATGAATGGCTTATTTCCCACTGCCTAAATGGATTTCTGATTTTCCAAAGAAAAAATAAACTAATTATTTATAAATACCATCAAAAATAGCTCTCCAAACAATGACTGTAATTGCTGCCTCAAAGAAATTCCCCAGAAAATCTCTCTGCTTTTCTTTTTTTTTTTTTTTAAAGGAGACCTAATGCAAACATGACCTAGAAAATTGCTTGAGGGGGGGAAAAGGGGAGGGTGAAGAAGAAGGATGAAACAGCTTGTCACATAATCAAACTGATTATGTTTTTGAAGCAGAAGCTCTAGAAGTAGACATGATAATAGGCATGCATTCCAGAGGGTGTACACACACACACAGAGACAAGTACTTGGGAATATAATCTTGAACAGTTAATATTTTATGCTTAAATTTTGTATTAGCAGCAGTTGTAGCAATTCTTGTATAACTTGGATGTTATCTCATGCTATAAAAGAAGATCTCACAAAACCAAAACAAATTCCGTAATATATTCCTGACATAGCTCTTCATGCTCATTTAAAAGAAGCCAATGTATTGAATTAAAACCAATGGGTGATTTTATTGTACACACATGTATGTGTGCAACCACATCCATATATTCATATATTTATAATGGGTTTGATCTTGAAGCATTGTTGCACAGGTTACATGATATTTATTATAACTAATAGGATAAGCCTCTTCTAAAGCCTTTGGTGGTCGAAGAGATTCCCAATATTGGATGAAGCTTTGAGTCAGGGGTCCAGTTACTGACATCAGGAGCTGGCAGGCATTCTTATCTGTCTGGTAATATCACTCTTCCCTGCTGCTTGTTACTGTCTTATGCTCAGTAACTTTCTACCTTCTAGCCTGCCAGTCTGGAGCCGTCACGTTCCAGTTAGGAGGAAATACAAGCACCATTATAGGTTTGTATCAGAAAAGCCCCATTCCCAGTGCAAAGTGTGCAAAGACAAATGTCTGCTGAGTTTCAGGGCTGCAGGGAAAGGGGGATATGGCACAGGATATCCAACAGTCATACAGCAGCCTACTTGTGTTGCGTGAAACTTTGTTTCCTAGGAAAGGTAAGGAAAACTTGTCTAATTCCTGTCAAAAGAAAGATTACCTTTTTTAAATCACTTTTGGGGGGGGTTGAATATTGGTGTATACTGGCGTACAAAGTTTCTGTAGTAGGCAACTCTTTTTTTTTTTTTTTTTTTTTTGACAGAAGTTAATGAACTGCTTTATCAGCCATTGCAGATGAAGTTGTAAAAAAAGACTGGTTCCGTCCCACCACAGTGGCCATGAAACACCCTGTACCGTTCAAGTCAGGGTTGGCATCACAGGTGACTGGTATTATTTCCCCTTTGTTCCCATGGCATCTGTCCAGGATGCATTCCTGAGCATCCACAGGAAATAGAGGGGAAATAATTTTACTTGGAAGTGAGGAAAAAGTTGTTGTTGTTAATATAGCACAACTTAAATAAGCATCTCAGAAACAGACTTCATATCACACAAGCATGTAGAAAACACTGTTAACAGGAAAGGTGTTTCTTACAGAGGTATAAGACTGAATAAAAGTTGTTGGGAAAGAATTTTAGAATGGAAGAATATTGACTAAATATAAAGAAAAAAAATCCCAAAGGTAAATCAGATAAAATATACCAGGCAGAGGAAATTGCACTGAATGGGAAGTTTTATTACATCTTCAGATTTCAGGTTCTACTTTGCATTTAAAGCTGGAATTCAGTCTTCTTCTTATGCATACCAATTAAAAAATTACTCAAACCAGGACATCTTTGGATATTGTGTAAATATTTTTATAATTTAAATAATAAGACATCCATCAATAAATTCCATACATACGTTGTTCTATTTATTATGCAAAATTACTTTATTCACAAGATAATACAGAAAATTTTCACATATGAAAATATACAGCTAAAGCAACTAAAATAACTAAACAACAAACAGCTATATAATAGGCCCAAAATATCAAAAATAATCATTAGACAAATATATATTTCATTATTTTACCATTCTTGCTTCCTACCTCCTAAATGGTGAATGCCACAAATTAGGCATCTCATTGTTACCACCATATAAGGTGAAACCTTCCTGGTTTGTCAAAGTAACTGTTGAAGAGGTGTGAGTGACCTAGAAATCCAATTTCTATTCTGTTGCCTAAATAAATGCCTTCGTTCCGCTTAATCTGTAAGTGACATAGTTAATTTGACTCACTGGATGAAACAGAGAAAATGAAAATGAGTTAGCATTGGGAAAACACCATGAAATTGTGGAAATATGAAAGAACGTTTTACAGAAACAGCAAAATCTGCATCAGGGTAATGATTTGGACAGTCACATACAACATAACTCAAGCTGGCATTTCCAAGAACCCAAATGTTAACTCTTGTATGTTAATGGATTTTGAGGCACGTTATGTTGTTTATTTTTTTCTGTACATTTCCAGTCACAAATGTAACCATTTAAAGAAGTAAAAGACTAGAGCAGAGATGTCTAGAAACTGAGGGCTAAGGCAATCTCTGGACTAGCAAGCCTGGCAGGACATTCTGCAAATAGCCTTGCATGAAAGATCCAAGCAGAAGAAGCATGTACCTAAAAGCCTGCAGTGCACACTGAAATTCACTCCTGAGAAGAAAACTCCTGCACAGTCAGCAGTAATAATACTTAGAGGTACCTTCACCTTTCACGCTGCATTAATTGTCAACAAAACTAAATTTAAACAAAGCTAGAGTGAATTTTTACCTCATTTTGAGGTAAGGAATACTGGCATGGTAAATCACAACATTCCTCATCATTCCTCCCCCAGTTCTACTACTTATTCCATCCAGGAAGTCCATCCCCCATGTAATCAGCAACAGCAATACTTTTGCTTCAGACCATATTCTAGAGATAAAGAAAACCGCATCCACCAATTCTATTCCAGTCTCTATTCTCTTTGGAAGCTGCAAGGTCTCGGAGAAAATCCATTCCACCCTTTTTCTCATAATCTGTGATGCTGCAGAGTCTGATGACCTAATGCAGGTGACATGGATCCTGAATGAGCACACATCTACAGACTAGAAGGCCATCTCCTGTTGCCCCAGCCTCCATTGGAGGCTCTAGGTATTTTCTGTAGCCCAAGACATGGAGAGCTGCATCCTCCTTCTGGAGCTCTATCTGGCCCAAGGCCTCCAGCCCTGTTTGAGTGGGGAGATTGGATCAGATAACCTCCAGAAATCCCTTCCAACATGACCTCCTAAGGTCCCTTACAAATTCAGCCATGCTGTGATTCTGTTAAAAGGAAATTGCTGCAGTGTCTGCTGGGGACCATGCCCTGCAGTGCATCACCACCATTGCTAAGGACATGGACACTGTTCAGAGAAGAATCACTGCACAAACTGTAGCATCTGTTTGATGCCTGTCACCTCCTTTATGAAATGTTTTCCTGATTGTATGATTTATCTTTTTAGTATTCCTTCTTTTGATAGCAGAACTTGGATCAGGCAACCTTCAAAGATTCCATCCAGCCTAAACCATTGCATGATTCTCATAGCTGTTCTAACAGTTGATTGTATTTTCGACAGCCATTCATTTCTCTGTCCGTTCAGCTCTACCACTCCATCTTCTCCCAATAGATATCTCTATTCCTAGTCTGTCTATCTTCTACAACCTTTTTTTCCTTCTTGTCTTTACCAGGCCTTGTACGTGGGCTTGAGCAGCCCATTCATTTGTGCAAGCAGCCGTTGTATGGGAGCTGGCTGCCCCAGCCAGCCTGTGCTGCACTACTGGGTCCTGGGACCAAGATAACCTTCCAACTTCTCGGGAAAATGTCTGTTCACTGGACATCCTGCTCAGGTAATCTGTAACTTACAATACCACTGAGAAAGGTAGGCTGTGGAGCACAGCATTCCAGCCCAGGAGAACACTGCCCATCCCTCACCATTACCCAAAGTGGGTGCAGGTGGGTGCTGGGCTGTTTGCCCAGTAGGACACTCAGGCTGCACTGGGCTGCATGGGACCACTGGCCACAGTATCATCTCAGCTACATCATGGTCACAGAGCTGCCTGTGGGCAGCTCCCAGACCATACTGTCGATTCCACCCTCTGCATGGCCTTACCTTTATCTATCTGTGCAGCAAGTTCTCATCTAAATGTCCTTTATGAACAGAGTTGTTTTCTTGTGAGAAAATCCTCTATCAGCTCAGTGATCAAAAGGGGAAGAGCATCTCTCCATGGACAGGATCAGCTCTACACAGCATCTCTTGGGAAAATCCAGATGGGCTCCATCTGATGCTGCACAAACATGGGGTACCCAGAATCTGAAGGGATGTAAGATATACCATCTATATACAATCCCCCACACCCCTAGATCACTGCCTACCTCACAGCCCCAACAGCTAGCCTATAGAAAGACTTCAAGATGCTAGTCAGACAGCAGAGAGTCCAAGTAGAAGGAGCTGACTCTGTCACCCACCTCACTGCATTTGCACTGCATTTATTTTTCTCAAACTATAGCATGTTCCTTAAATTGTGCAAATTAGTTGTGTTTATATTATTATTTTAAAAAAATTATAAAATTCTGCACTAAAGCATTGCATAGATGCTTCCCACAGAAACCAGCTACTCTGAGACAGGGAGCAGTGCATCACTCCCAGACTGGTTGTGTTACAGTTCACATGCTTGGAAAATGCTACCAGGTCACCCAAAAGCATATAGCAAGCAAGCAAGAAAAAGGAGAGCTGCTGAGATGACTTCTACCTGCCTGCTTTTCTTCTTCCTTAGCACTTTGTGAGAATGACTTTAAATTATTCTGTTTTCAATAGCCTGTTGCCTATTTATTTTATTTTTTTTCCTGTCTATCATTAGTCATTACCCAACTTGTACTGGAAGCACTCAGGATCCAGAGAAGCCAAGGCAGTTTGGTTCATCTGCTTACATGAGGCTTGTGACAGATGGCAGAATTTTTATTATTAATGAGAAGTTTTTCCAGCCCGTGTCTCCAGTAAGAGAATGCTCCCTAAGCCTGCAGCAATCCCAAGGTCATTGTGGCAGGACAACCTCAGGGGGGTATCAGGAAAAAACACGAGCCTTGGGATGGTCTGTAACAGTCTGCACATGCCATGAGCTTAGCAGATGATGTTGTTACCCCTAGCACAGTTCTACCTTTTGAACACTGGGGCATAATAATAAGGATGTCAAAAAAAGGATAAATCTTTAGCCTTGAGGAAAACTGAAAAGAAGCTGGAGCATTCATGTGGGAGCTAAAAAAATCAGAGTGTTATTTACTTGGACTTTATTACAGCCTGCATCTAACTGCATCAAACATTAGTCATCTTCATGGATTTATTAGTAGAAGGAATGACTAACTTAATTATAATAAACCTAACATTCTTCCTTTATAATACAGTACAAAACCAACTAAAATATTAGCAGGGAATCTCTAAAACCATAATACCAGCTCTGGTAATATTTGAATGGTATAGTCTGTAATAATTTGGTCATGTATTCGGAGATGTATTCCAATGGAATTGTCATCACAACCTTCTTCAAATTCTCCCAGTAAAAGGCATCAATGTGAATAAAACATTATGGTGTAAGGAAGTGATTACCTTTAAGATATATAAGAGTCATTATGATTTCTATCTTCTATGTTTGTCACTTTCTGCATCAAAAATTGTATCTAAAAAATATTTTCTGATCCCCTTTCAAATATGTAACATCTGTTAGGAAGTAAACACAGATTTTCTTGTGCCGTGTGAAAGATGTTGATGCTCTAGAAAATGTTAAGAAGATGTTTTAAACATGATTTTGTTTTAAACATTATTTTTTAAGAACATGTTTTTCTGAGATTTGTGAAGAGAATGTTTTTCTTCTTGCTATTTCAATCACATACATCAACATTTTATTTTCTGTTATTTAATCAATTCATGATTCAGAGAATTCCTAAAATAAACCAAATTTCTCTCTAGACATGCAAAGCATTACAGAGTTGTCCCACGCTGATATAAACTGTTATACTTCCACTGGAGCAAATCTTTGATTGTTTGCATCTTATGAGGGTTTGGCTCAGAATTGTGAGAAGGAAAGTGGCATTTTATTCTTTGCCTTAGTAAGTGCTCAATATTCCCAGTAAACTATGACAAAAATCAATTGTATTATCTTGTTGTAGATGTATTACATTATAAAAATCCTCTTCTGAATGTTGAAAATTTGATATGCCTTTTTCAGTGCTGCAGTTTAAAAACAAATGGAATAAATTTTAGGTGGGCGTTCATGAAATTGAAGAAAGGATCAGAGCCCTCTTGGGCAGTACTTTTCCTTTCTGTTGATTTTTTGGGTTTGTTTTTAGGACATACAAACAGGATCTACCTTCTGCATTTTATCACAGATAATAGCATCCATATCTTTCCAGATATTAAAAATATCTCATCTTCATATATCTTTGTAAAATACTTGTTGGCTTTTTTCTGTTTTCCTCATCACTATTATTCCACATATCCTGCTCAAGAGGGATCTGGACAGGCTGGAGCAATGAGCTGAGGTCAGTGGGATGAGGTTTAATAAGGCCAAGTGTCAGGTCATGCACTTCAGTCCCAACAACCCCAGGCAATGCTACAGGCTTGGGGAGCAGTGGCTGCAAAGCTGCCTGTTGGAAAGGGACCTGGGGGTGCTGGTGGACAGGCCAGCTGAACATGAGCCAGCAGTGTGCCCAGGTGGCCAAGAAGGCCAGTGGCGTCCTGGCCTCTATCAGAAATGGTGTGACCCGTAGGGAGGTGATTGTGCCCCTGTACTTGGCGCTCGTGAGACCACACCTTGAGTACTGTGTCCAGTTTTGGGCACCACAGTACAAGAAGGACATTGAGGTGTTGGAGTGGGCCCAGAGAAGGGCAACCAAGCTGGTGAGGGGTCTGGAAAGCATGCCTGATGAGGAAAGGCTGAGGGAACTGGGGTTGTTTAGTCTAGAGGAGACTGAGAGGAGACCTTATTGCTCTCTACAACTACCTAAAAGGAGGTTGTAGCAAGGCTGGTGTTGGTCTCTTCTCCCAAATTACTAATGATAAAATGAGAGGAAATGGCCTCAAGTTGCGTCAGGGTAGGTTTACATTGGATGTTAGAAAGAAATTCTTCACTGAGAGTGGTTAGACACTGGAACAGGCTGTCCAGGGAGGTGGTGGAGTCATCATCCCTGGAGGTGTTTAAAAAACGAGTAGACGTAGCACTTGAGGCTATGGTCTAATGAATAGATAGATGTTAAGATGAAGGTTGGACCTGATGATCCTAGAGGTCCTTTCCAACCCTAATGATTCTATGGTTCTGTGATTCTATATTTTCATTTCCAATTGTCCAGAACTATTCCTTTTTTTCAAAAGAGATCATTAGCTGCAAATTGACAATTTGTTGGAAGAAGCTTTAATAAATAATGACTAATGGGGGTTTTACCATTATTTCAGGTCACTTCCAAGTGAAAACATCAACCTACATTTTTAAGGAAGTTATATGTATCAACAGCCTATTGGTTTGTTCAAATAAACAGCGTAGGATTATAATTTGTCTTTTTGTTCCCATTTTCTCATATAATATTTCTCTTCCCTCCCTTTCTTTCCAGTTACTTTAACTCCTACCTTGAGTCTTAAAAGCACATTATCACATGAATATTTTACTTTTCAGTATATGGACATCCTTCTGCTTTTAGCTTGTATATATAATTATCCCATCAAAATTTTAGAAATTTTCTTTCTGTCTAAGGGACTTAAATGTGTTAGCTGCTGTTTTGCTATGTTATCTGTTTCATTCTGAATAGACTGAATTCTAAATAAGATCTAGTGTCAAAGTAAATATTATGCACAGATACAAAATATATTAACCTACAGAATTGAATAGTACAGCAACTGTTTAGTGGTTTTGTCTATAATAACAAGCAAAGTGGAATTGCATTTTATCTCAGAAGTCCTCTTGAACATTGGAGCCTGAGATAATGACTTTTAGGGAACTACCCTGCAAAGGTGCTAACTCCCATCTGGCACGGAAGCTCCAGCTGCCAGACTTCTCCTTAAAACTTTTCAACAAAACTCGGTGTATGCTTATAATTAATTTTAAATTTCATATGGAATTTTAAAAGGTGAGACACCAAGTAAAACTTGACCATGACCTATTATTCATATTATACTCTCCCATAACCTCCTTTTTTTCCCATTGTGTATTACTTCCCCTGTTCCTACTCTATTTAGAGATACACGTTATCATGTTTCTATAAAGAGATTCCCCATTTTGCCTTCTTCACAGACAATAATTTGTTCTAGACAATAAAACGTTTTTTATGTCTGAGCAAATATTTGGTTAAGACCTTGCCTGTATCATTGCATGACAGTTGCTCATCATCCTTTAAATCTGGTTGAGTTTGGTCATTTGCAGTTCTTCCCTTATGGAATGGCAGGCTGGTCATCTACAGCTTTCTTAAATGTAGCTAAATTTTGTATTTAGGAAGAGAAGAAAAGTTCACTGTAAAATATTTTTAAGAAGAGAAATACTCCATAGAAATGTCTGTGTTGCTTAACACCCTAACATCTCATGGCAGCAGTGATTAGATCTACCTTCTCCAGCTCTGACCAGTGAAGCTAGTTCCTCTTCTTACTTTTCTCAGAGGCCAGCTTTTTCAGCTGTTACAAATTCTGCATGTTCCTTTTTCAATATTATACCTGTTGCTGAAATCCCTAACTCTGTAAATCCTGATTCTCCAGTTGTTCATATTGTGGGCCACTGCCCATCCCTCCTATTCCCATCTCCTTTCTACAGAAAGAGGAGCATAGTGGAAGGCAAAGCATTTTTTGATTCCACCTTCCCCACAATGTCAATCCTGTCCTACTGTGGAGCCAGTACTGTGGTACATGTTCTAACTCTGAAGACCTAAGATGATCTGAACTCCAGTTATCTGAATACAGCTTAAGATTGGCAAGCTTTGTACTGAACTCCTGAACAAACAATTCTGTACTTCTGTCCTGCCAGCTCTGTGTTGAGAGCTGTTACCTGCAGCAAGGTGCACATTGGGGTGGTGCATTTTGTTGTTTTCTAAATGGCTGCAGCAAGTTTTGCCTGAGTGTTTTTTTCTTAATCCACTTAAACCATGGAGTGAATATAATTACATATGTAAGACACAACATTCATAAATGAAGCTGCTTCTTATCTGTCAGAAACATTTTCTGTACTGCTTTCTTTTTCAGCAGCCACATAATAAGATATAGATTTTCAGAACTGCCATCCTTTATCATGAGGTGTTGTGATATTCCTAAATTTAGCAAGCACCAGAGTTACTTCATGCAAGTACAGTTATGTTTGCAATTAAAGCACAATGACATACATTTGTCTCCATTCCCATCTCATTGACAGACACTGCAGGTGAAGAATATATATTGTATTTTCATCCAGTTTGTATTCAGTGGTCAGGTACTTGAGTACCGCTCTCAGGTAGGCAGAGCTGCTGTATATCAGTGCCTATACATCTTTTCACAGATAACACAAATATGCCCAAGCACATCTAACTTTCAAAAGCATATTCAACTTTTCAGTGTAATTTTATTTCAAGTAGTCATTGATTTCTGTCATTCTGTGTCATTTAGGCAATACCTGTGACCCCAATGTTCCCCTACACTTCTGAGCACTGGGATCGGTTTGCTCTGTTTGAGCAAGTGCCCTTGCAGGCAAAGGCAAGTGAGAGTTGCAATTCTAATCTTCATTATCTGAAAACCTATTGCTCTGACACAGAGTTATTTTGGTCCCATTCCTGCATCTGGCAAATATTTTTATTTAATGTTAGCATCTCTAATATAAAGCACTGTCCTTATATGAACCATTTTGGTGGCACTTAAGAAGTGTAAGATTTGTTTTGGTTTTGTTTGAGTGTAGTTTGATTTAAAACAAACCTGATTTGTTTTGCTGAGCATCATTGATAAAGGCCTGGAAGGAGGTAATGAAGATGTCTGAATGTGATGTGCTCTGCTATTGTGGCCCATATATAAGCTGCACTCTGTACAGGTTGTATGGTGGAAGGTGGGTACCCTTCAGCACACTGAGGTTGTAACTTTGCTAATAACAAAACTTAAATTAATTTAATCTCCAAAACAGAATCTAAGTCCTTTTCCTTTCTTCAAAGTAGGACTGCCAGGAGTCCCAGGGACAATCCTGAGTTTTGCCAGCTATAGAAAAGCAAATCACCCAACACTGTATGAGATGTTCTAGAAAGCTGCTTTCGTACCATCTACACAGGCTGTCCTTAGCCTCCCACCAGCAGGCTGGTCAAAGCTCTGTGTGGCTAATTTTCCTAAAGCTTGGCAAGTAGATCTCCGTATTTCTTCCTCTTGCTGAAAAGAGTTTCTGCCTGTGGATTGCTTTATGCTGTGTTACGAAGGCACACATATTCTCTGCTCATCGAGTACAACAAGACCCTTGCCACTCTTTGCCCTCCTTGATTTTCTTCCTTGTTGTTCAGCTGAAGCTGATTTTCAAACCTTTTCAAGAAATTTTAATGAGAAAGAATTTTTTGCATGGATCATCCTCCCTCCCACTCACAGCGATTGTTACGACTTTCTCCTGTTATTTGAGGCAAGGATATTTCTAAAGAGAGATTACTTATGTAGAAAATTATTACTTGGAAAAAGGTTTCTTCTCCCACTACTATTTCACAGTTTATCAGGTAGGATCAAGCTAAAATGACTAATCCTATATCCAATTTGAAGGCTGTAACCCACATATCATAATCCTATTTTGAAGTCCAGCAGCAGATGGGAGGGATTGGATGACTCAGTGGAATAAAAAAAGGTTGAGTATCTGGAAATATTTTCTTGGTCAATCTGTAAAAGATTAGACACAGTTTTCCCCAGAAGGATGAAAAAAAAAAAAAAAAGGAATTTTCAGTAGCCTGAAACATTGAAAATAGGATTGGATGTGGTAGCTTACAGAGGAAAAACATACTAAAGCAGATAATTAGCAAAAGGGCTTGCAAGTCCTTTCTGATGTTTCATCTCTGTGGAAAGGTAATTAGGTATATGCACAATTACAAAGCAAATGGCATTTATGATGTTTTCCTCAGCCAGATTTGTTTTCCTGTTCTTCTAATTTGGCTTTAATTAATACCAACATAAATAGTTGAGAGTTTTTTCTGAATATAAGCACAGATATGTACTGCATTAAGGTTTTAAATCACACCTGTGATGCACTTGGATAATTTCTAATAGTATCGGGGAGAATACTTCATGTGTGCAGGTGGAGCAAATGGTACTGGAGTATAACACCGATAGTCATGCTTTGTTGCATGTGTGAAATTTAGCAAAGGGAATTAACAACTGAAACCAGGGCTCCCACATGATGGATAATACTAAACAAATCTAGCTTTAAGTCCTGACCTTCCTACCCATAATTCCCATCAGAAGGCTTTGAAGTCTGATACTAAAAAGCTATGAAGCTTGGAAACTGAAAACAGCATTTCACAGGTATTAGCATGATAATTAGGAGTCTGTTTTACACATCATTCTAATTTGAAAGTAAGCAATCAGAGTTTAAATGACACTTCACTTAATTATATTAAGTGTTTGACATGAAAGTAAATTAATCGCAAATTGATTTCCACCATCTGCTAATATTAACACAAGAAAAAACAGAAGAACTTCAAAGGCCACATTTTTATCCATTTTTAATATTAATATCTAAAATAGATGTTTCGTCTTTATAAGAAACAGCACAATGCATTTGATGGAAGTATAAAGCATCTAAAACAGTTCTCTACGGACACAGGAGAAAACTTTGGGAGCAGAAGACAGTTAGTGGGGTGTGTGATAGGGAATGAGCCTGTAGCACCACAACTGCCCACAACATACAAGGCAAATGCAGGTTTTACTCATTTCAGACTCTGTTCTGGAGTATTTTGGGTGCCACTACATGAGAAAGGAAGACAGTCCCACTACAAACACTCAACTCCCTACAACTTGGAGAGAATTGGAAACTCAGAGCACGTGTGTTCAGGTTTGTCATTACTCCTTATTGTTAACCAAGGCTCTATACATCTCAGCCTGAGATAACTGTCACAGGTTTTCATCCCTTGGTTTTCCTGACAGGTTAATGGAGAGACTCTTTGGAAATGTTCTGCGTTATTGTTGTGAGGACTTTTTAATCTCACAATGCAAATTATTTCACAATTTAAATATTTATATCTTTAAATAGGAGCTATTACCACTGCAATATTTTTCTTATGTGGAATATATAAGTGGAAATTACTTCCTCTCCTGAAGAGCACAGCTTTCTATATGAAGTATACAATTCACATCCAATAAAAAAGAATACAGTGAGAATGGGTTACGGCAATAAAGCAGTGAAGGTCATTTTAAGTGTGAATGTTTATTTGCTTTCACAATACAGTTTGAAAAAGCTGGACAAAGTCTGGAGTATTTCAAAGGCAAAGACCGTTCGTCATCTAAAGCTGTTGTTGTTATGGGTTCTTTCACACAGTGGCTACATTTCATTTAAATCTAGGGCTATATTGCATCCAGCAAACCCACGCTATTGCTGTGATCTGATAAAACCCAGGACAGGCTGTGCTCATTTTTTTGAAGAGTGGCAATTTTAAAACACTTGTGTTCCTACGTCCATAATACAGAGACCCATGATAAAGGTGGGTCAGGTGTGGCACTAGTTCATGGTCACGTGGGGGTAAAATGGAACTGCTATGGTATATGTCTTGAGATTGAGTTACTTTGAGAACACTTTTTCAAACAATCTGAACACTCTAGCAACATCACTGTCATTTACTACACAGTGCTCAGAACTACTGTGCTTGCGCTGTCTTCTTTACAGTGCCTTTGGCTAATGGTTTTCAGATCATTTCAGAGAGCAGATTAGCTGGAAGAAATTATTTTAGAGAACCTGGAAAAGAATGCAGCCTGAGAAAATAAAAAGGTTCAAATAAAAAAAAAAACAAACAGCAACTAAGTGGAAAACAGTCAGAGCAGAGGCAGAGCTCGGAGTCCTGCAGTCAGCTGTGAGCAAGGCACTTACTACCAACAACCTTTAGTGCTTTGTGGGGTGCTTGCAGAACAGATTTTGGCAATTTCTCATTGCTCTTGTTCGGTTCTACCTGAGCCTTCTCTCAAATATTCCTGTCCTGGTTGTGATGGTAAACAGTATTAGCAATCTACAGAAATAATATGCATTATGGTTTGTGATTCTCTGGGATGCCAAATGAGCTTCTCTTTGAGATCCTAGAAGAAAATGAAATGAAACAAAACAAAACAGCTTTTTGCCAAGAAATATAGCATTACCAGTTCCTGAATGTGGAATCAAGGCAATTTTTTTCCAACAACCTCTGAGACTCCTGAAGCATTATGAAGAAATCAGCTTTATGAAGGCATCAATAAGACTTGAGAATCTCCTTGCAAAAAGCATCCCTCACCAAACAGCCAAATGCTGCTTGGTTTCTTCTGCTTTTTCTCTCACCGACAATCCAGATTTGTAATTACGGTATGTGGGTCCCCACCTCACATCAAAACTGGGGCTCAAGTATCCCTCTTCAGCTGCAGGTTTCCTGCCAGAGACACTCACTTGTCAACATCAGCCACCTCAGGTATGTTGGCTGTTCTGGCCATGCTGTGAACAGACAGGTCTTTCCAGGACAGACTACAGACAGGATTTCCTTTAAACTTCTATATCTGTGGGTTTTTTGCTCACAGTGACAGACTTTAAACATATTAATAAGGAATATAACTTTATAAAACCTTCTAGGCATCCTCTCTAGTGAGTATATTTCTTAGAGTTTATTTCATCTCCCAATTATGAAATTTAATCTAGTGTATAAGTATAGACATTTGACATATACACCATCCTCAGAAGGGATATACTAATGCCTTTGATTTATGCTGCAGTGACAATTTAAGCTCCATGGATTGTAGGCTTATATAAGTTTGTGAAGATAAATATATCAACATTGCAAATTATTCTATATTAGCTAACACCATGCCAAGCAAATTAATTTAGGTCATATAACTCCAGTGACAAAATTCAAGTGATCTCTTTACAAGAAATATCCTTAAGACTTGATCTCATTTATAAGCAGATAACTCTTGAGAATGGCAGTGAAATTCAGACCCATTTTCTATTATCACTTTCACAAAGGAGTAATTTTAAGTCCATTTTCCCCTGATGGTTTCTCAGATCAGGTAAGAGAAAAGTTAGAATGGGGGAACTGGAAATATTTTCTCTATCTTTCTCTTCTATAAACATTTAAGCAGATGGATAGTGGTTCTGTTCAAAAACTCAAATATTATTAATGAGTTAAATTTCCATCTCATGAACCTCACACATCAGATTTTGCAACAAGCCCCTCTGATTTTACATCAAGCCCCCTCAATGGGTTTATAATCTATGACGAATTTTTCTCTGAGCCCTGTCTAGTAGTCTCTCCCAGATTTCCCTGCTGTGCACTGGCAGAACATTATATTAGGTGACACATCACTGAAATTTGTATACATTTTCACATAGCATGATAGGAGGGAGGTCTAGATCCAGAAGACTTGGTCAAAAATTCAGGTAAAAAGATCTGACATTCTGAAACACTCTCTAGCTTTATGCTTACCATAAAGCATTGGAAGAAGGAACCCAGAATATAACTCAGGGAAGTTCCTTTTGTTTTGATTTTCTGAATCTATGTGTAACCAAATTTAGACCTTTTTTTGTTTGTTTGTTTTAAATTATTTTTTTATCAGCTCTTCAACTGACCATCCCGAGTTTCCCATCTCATAGCTTTGTAATAATTACAATTTTAACTGGACAAGAGTGTGAGAAAAAAAAAACAAAAACATGTTATCATAGCCAGAGAATAAAGGCCTTCAACAGAAGAAGTAGATTTGCTATGCTGCATTTCCATGAGAAGACTGGAATGTTTCCATCTCCAAGTGGGAGCAGCAGCTGCTGTGCTTCTACAGTAGAACATCAGGGTTGGTGTGATGTCACTGGGTGGGCTATGGGCTTTCCCTCTGTAAGACACAGCACGTGTTGTAAAAAATTAAGAGATGAAACTTAGAAGCTTAGATTTTTATAAAACCTGTTTGCCATTAAATTCTAGGGGGACAGTATTTGCAAATGGTGTTAGAAGTAGGCAGAAGTTATTAACTGATCATGCACAACTGCTTTGCATCTTTGGCATGAAAATAACTTACCTTTCTTACTTCATTAAATATGTAGTAAAAAAAAAAACGCAAAAAACATAAGATGGTCTTTCCAGCCTCTTTCACAAAGTGTCTATAACCACAATAGCATCTGAATTTTTATGACTGGCTGCTCTGACCTCTGTAATCAATACAGAAACAGTCAAGGAAAAAGAACATCTTACTCTTCTGGGTCTGTCTGTATTGGGAATTTAGATTATTATTCTAACTGGAGCACAAGGCAGACTTACCTTCTGTTTAACAAGAAAAATAAGGAAAAGATGCACCTGAAGTTGCAGTAAGCCTGTAAAATCTTGTCAAGTTTATGGTCATATTAAGAAGCACAGATTCATTTCCTTAGTGGTGATCCTATGAATAAAAGATTAGTCTGTTATGCCTGTATTATACTTCTATTTTTAAAAGGTTATGGGCCTTGACACTCAGGATGGCCATCAAAGGCAAACTTGTCATTTTTACTTACAGATTCATATGTCTAATTATAATGCTGTGACATTCAATTGCAAATCCTTGAGGGGATACAGCTTCCCAATCACAAAATGTGTTGCTTATATGATTTTTAATGCATAAGAATGATTGCAATTGTTCAGACTCCCAGGACAGATTTTTCTAGCAGTCATACTTGTATAAATCCCAAACTGGAAGCAGAGCTGTTTCTACTAAACAGGTAGTCCTGTGAACACCAGACCTCAGGAGGCCTGCTTGCTTTCCGTGGGATCTCCCTGCTGAGGTACAATCAACAAAGATACACTCTGATGGAAACTGGGGCTCCCCAGCATCTGATAAGGCTTGAAGTCCAGATGAAGCTTTCCTGAAGTTGGGGCACTAAGACAGCATCTGACAGACTGATGTCAACCAGGATGGGGTGCCTTGGGCAAGGGCACTGGTGTGTCTGTATCAGTGAGGAAATGCAGACTGATAAGGCCAGGTCTGTAGAGATGGGTCTGTCTCTCTGTAGAGAGAGGTCTCTGTTATCTACATTTCAGGGATTTTTGAGCATCCCTTGCCTGATCTCATCAACTGTGTGCCTACGTGTGACTGAAGTACATTAAAGACAATCCTGGAGAGCATCTTCCAGTTCAGTTTCAGCTGAAAGGAATCCCTTTCATACACAGTGAGACCAGCCCATGACAAAAGACTACACAGACCAAGAGTGGGCAAAGGGGAAATTTACGCAAAAATTAGCACTTCCAAAAAGTACTAGAGTACTACCCACGTAAACGCTATCTCACCTGCTTTCTTCAAATGTACAAGAAACTCACATCTTTAAAACATCTGTCTTTTTTTTCAAATTTAGTTCAAGTATACAGACAGCTATAGAGTCCATAGCTGTGACTTGTGTTCAGAGGTTGTTAGAGGGAAAATCAAAGGTTGTTAGAGGGAAAATGAAATGCATATACAAAAAGCAGTACCACATGCTCTATGTACATCAGCTGGGGCAGCACAGAGTTACATGGGCTTTCGTGTCATACATGTGAACATAAAAGTGAACTCTTAGGTCCAGGATGTAAGTTTATTTAAGTGTCCACTGATGTTAGAGGAGATGCAGTGTTCTACCCAAGTCAGACACTTGGACCCTTACGTTTACAAAGTGCAAACTCATTTAACTCATTTGATCTGAGAATGATTCCTGATCAGAAAGACTTTATTAGGGGTAGCTATTCATTATGTATACCCACAGCTTCCCAGAGAAACTCATTCTCGGCATCCTGCTGTGACAGAGATTAGTCATTATGCAGTAAAGCTGCACTGCTGGGACCACATTTGCATTATTAAATGAATTAGAGTATTACTTAAGAAAAAGCAGTCCCATAGCTGTAATCACCACCCTTAAATCTAGGCAAATGTGGCCAGCACATGTTACAGGATACCTCACACTATTTGGAAAGAAGACTGCATCCTCCCTCAACTGTCACAGTTAATTGGCCTTGCACTGGCATCTATAAAATACAATATGAAGGAGATGTCATAGAAATGTTACATTAATAGCCAAGTACCTGTTATCAAAAGCAAAGCAACAGTAGATACAGGTTATAAAACATTACAATGGTGAGCTTTTACGTTCTTTTCCCTGATGTATGAAGCCTGGAGCACGACTGAAATGCATCTACCTCTGAGCTTGGACCTTTCTCCCAGTGCACTGCCTGGCCCACTGGTGCCCTGACCACACCAGCGCACAGCTAGGTACTAATCATCCAGCCAGGAGGAGGGAGACAGTCACCTCAAAAAGGTTTTAAGCAATCTTTACAAGCTGTCTCTTCTTTGGGAAGTTCCCTCTTCATCTTAACACAAGTTTATGTAGTTTTATGGAAAGCATCTTTCTTAATTTGAACTAAAGGAAACCCAAAGGACTCACACAGTCAACGTGTTTGGGGAGACCACAAAAATGAGTTGAGGCATTTCACCTTTCCTTTTGGCCATCTTGGGGCATTTAAGCTTTTCCAGTCCTTTTCAAGGCAATTTTAAACACAATTGTAATAAGTAATGTGTTTGACTTTGATTGAACCTTTGTGAATTAGAAGCTTTCATGTGTTTAGTGCAGTAAAAAAAAAAAAAATCCCTATTTCTTCCCAGCTACAGACTACCACCTTTTAGTGTCTGTTTCTGCCTGACTTACTCATTCAGGCCACACAGCATGCAGAACATGGGTCATGGCCACCTTTAGAAATGCTGGCTGAATCTCTTGCCTCTGCTCTGAACCACATCCCTAAGGAGATTTCAAGAGCTAAGGTAGAGCAGACTATAGTCCAGGGCTGGTAGTATGGCTGGATAGTAAACGAGAGCATATAACAACTCAGGTAAAGGTTGAGCAGTTCAGGCATCATGTGCTGTCATTCAGGCAGCCTAGAGAGCCATGTGAGGAAAACCAGGAATGAAAACTGAGCTGCAATCACGTACTGCCCATACAAAGGGATGAGAAATGGCTAGTGGCCAAATGCAATGAGCTGGCACATTTTAGAGTACAAATACCAAATTCAGTAACATTTTAGGAAAAATGCCAAAATCATGCGCTCTAGAAGCACACAGTCCCTGTCTGAAGTGAAGGCAGCTTTTTACCCCCTATGGTAACTATTTCTGCAAGCTGTGAGTAGACAGGTGACTTGAACTTGGTTCATATTTTCAAAGTTATCACTGTAGTCATAATTCCACAGACCTAAATGCAATAAGGTGTAGATCCTCACTGTTACCAAACTCTTTGAAAAGCAAATCAAAAAGGAAGTTACAAGTCTACTAAAAAATCATGAACCTAAACATTTTATTATCAACAGAGGAGAATGTGTGACATTGCAAATCTACTGTAGGCTACCCAGGGTTCAGTCAGACCAAACGGGCTGAGCTGATCCAGCAGCTCAGGGCTGTTAAAAGGAGCAGTCCTTCTCCCTCTCTTCCTCCTCCTCCTTTTTGTCACCAGCATCCTCCTTCTTACTCTTACCCCAGTGGTCTACATGTCTTTCCTAGGCTAACTTGGTGCTATCTGACCTTTCAAGGAGGCAGCTGAGCTCATGAAAGTGGTATAAATTAACCCAGGAAAAAAAAAAAAATGGCAAGAACTATTTTTTAGCTATAGCAAGCTGAAGTGATGTAAGCTCAGCCATCTCATCTGATTACATTTTCAGTCCTGCTGAATATAACAGAAGCAACTGGTTGTTCTTGGAAAAAAAAAAAAAAAGCTGAGTTTTTCAAACAGCAATATATGGCCTTTGTTACTCTTGCAAAGCTGTATGAAGGTGCAAGACAGCAGAGTCTGACTCAAAATTTTTACAGTTCCCTTCTGTTAATTAAAAGTGGTTTTTTCTTGTACCATTTCCAAGTTGCTGACTGAACTTTCAAGTGGTTTTGAAGACAACTGCAATTTCTTACTTGAAATGAAGGACCAATGGCTTAATGTTTAACCTGTAGCTGTTGTCAGCTATTTAACCTTGCCCAGAAGTGAATGGGTAATTCCCCGTTGCTAACGAAAGTGTAAAAATATCTTAAAATGACCTTGTGCCAATTTTATGGTGAAAAGTCACACTTCAGTAAAGCTACACAGCTAATAACAGTGTTGACCTTTTGTTCTTAGCCATCTGAAGATGTTAAAATCTGGCTGAAAGGCCAAATCTTGAACTCAAAGTGTAGTTAAACGAACATGTATGCTGAAATAAAACAAGGGGGTAAAATAAATGGGGCAGCGGTAGGCAAGGACCAGCCAGGCAGAGGCATAGTGAGCTGAGCCCAGCTCCTGGCAGCCCTGAGGAAGAGCTTTTCTAATTTTCTCACTGATTCTTGGCTGGTTGTAACATTTTTTGTTATCGGACTTCTTTATTTGGACAAAGAGTGACTAAGAAGGGATGATTTATTCACGTTAACACACAGTCAGTACTAATGACTAATTAGCATATGATCAGAGAGAGTTTGTAACCCCGCAGGCCTGTGAACAGAGCTCAGCAAATCAATAGAAGATGGAAAAACAACGAGTTTCCATTTGAAAATTTATTTTAGGAAAGTAAACCAGATAAGAAGGTCATTATTAGGAAACTAGACTGGCTAGTGGATATTCCTACTTAAGGAACAAGCATATTAAGATTTCTCAAACTGCAGTGTCTGCAGTCATATGAAACCTGAGACTAAGCTACAAACGAAGGGCAAAGGACCTTACACATGGCCCGTGGAGCAGTCTTGGGGTCTTAATAGCTTGGAAGTGCAGCCTAGTTACTCACAGATCCAAAAGAACCAGAGGTTTTGTAAAATACAGTTAATCGGGGTCTGTTCATGGCCATGAAGGGTGAAACATGCCCTTTAATTTCACTCTATCAGGGTGGGAGCTACCTGCTGTAGCCCTGTAAAAGCCATAAGGGGTAATTGGGATTTTAGCTCACTGCTCTGCTGCGGCCAAGTTTTAACACAGTCAGGCTTATCTGAACAAGAAACCCCACTTCTTCTGGCTCTTGGTCCAGCAGCAATCCAGGCTTCCACTGGATGCCACTCATGCAAGACTAACGAAAAAGCTGTACAGCTCTCCTCAGAGAAAATACCACTGCCTTCTGACTCAGCCAGCATAAAAAAAAATATTTGCTTTGATGTAAAATTGTTCCTGAATGCACATAAACAGGCAGGGTATGAAATTTTGGTGCAGAATTTGTCCTTTGGGCACAGTTTACTGTCTCTGGCATAATTACATTTTGAAATTATTTATTTCATCATACTTCTCTCTATTGCTGGACTGGATTAAGCCCAAGTGAGCTTTTATCCTCTTCGCATGTAACCAGGAGGGTTGCACATCCACTGTAACTGGAGTGGTGGTTCTGCATTTTAAAAGAAGTGAAGGTACTTTCAATCTCCTAGTGCATAAGTGATCACCGTCACAGTCTCTTCAAAAGTCTCCAACAGCCAGAAGCAGGATCACACTGCAAGCTTAATCTCCTATCACTCATCCTGGGCAAGGAGTGCTCAGCACCACGGGCTGGAAATCCTGGCTCTCACCATGGGCAGCGTGAGCTCTCTGGAGCGACAGACCCAGTGCCGTGTTCAGCATTGCCTTTGCAGGCAGCCTAGCTGCTTCCCACTGCTGCTAGAGAACCGTGGTGCCTCTACCCATGGAGGCACAAGAGGGTGGACTGGAAATCACCCCAGGGGCCAGTACAGTCCGTTCCGCAGGCACGGTAAATAAACAGAAGATAATAGCAGAGAGTCTTCATCTGTGAGCGGGAGCTTCAGCATGGCCTGCTGCAGTTCCAGGGTGCTGGGAGAAATGTGTGTTTTGATTGTTCAGACTTCAGAGCAGCTGCTGTAAACATGACCCGCCTGAATGTTTCTTCTGGGCAAATGTTGGCAACAATGCAGCTCACAAATTCTGCTAAACCAGATTATCTTCCATCTTCCTGCTCACTCTTCTTAGGTCTAACAGATGAGTTGTTAATCCTCAAAAATTTAAGACAGCCATAGGTCTTTCTAATTTGCACCTACCTTCCTCTAATCCAAAATTATTTTTCCAGGAGACAAAAATAGCTGCTGCACATATCCAGCTGTCCCTTTATTTTACCAGGGATGACCTAAATACTAGTGGGGACAGAAAGATGCTGCATAGTTTTATGCTAAGTATCTGTGTCCCATCAGATTCCCTCCCAATGATAAAATTTTCCTGGGGGCCATCACTGGCTTCAAAGCTCCTTATGGCAGTGGAGCAGCAAAACCGAATCACAGCAGAAGGGAAAATCAGAACTTAGAGGACATGAGACTGACACTGATCTCAGCTGTTTACTTAAAACTTTGCCAAGGAGGGCAACACAAAGCTGTTAATGATGGTAACATGGCAACCCAGAAGGTACGTTTTTATCCCATTCCTGGAAGGTGACCTATGCTCTAGTTTCCATACAAGGACAATGTTTCACAGCAAAGATGTGCAGGTGCAAACACATGCCAGCAGTGACCTCCCACTTCATTCAAGCTGGGTCCAATGGACACACTGTTACTCTCTTTTAAGGTAAAGTGACCCATTTTTTTAAATAAAATTTTCATTTGCACATCTTCCACAAGTTCCCAACATGCAGTTTGAAAGCATGTGCCTGTGTACATCATAACTTAGACACAGCTTCATAATGACAAAATCAAGCAGCTTGGGGTTTTTGGCCACATCAAGGCTGCAGAGTGTCCTCCCAGTTTACTATGTCCAAACCCCCCTTTTGATTTCAAAATCTATTAAGTCAACGCAGCAATCATGATGACTAGAACCATGAACTCTGAACGCAGGACTTTGCAACACAAAAGATGTTTTCTTCTGACCTCTAAAAGCTGTTTCCCCAGCCCTCTCCTGACAAGGCTATGTCCACATCAGAAAGTTGCATGACACAGTTGGAGTGAATCCAGCTTTGCCAATTGCAACCCAAGGTTGCAGCGATGATCCAGCATTGACATTAGATGTGTTTCAGCTTTTGTCCGGTCACTTGGTCGGACTATCCAATAGTGGCTGAAGCACACTTGGTGCCGTCCTGAAACATACTATTTGCTGAAACCAAACCAGACTTGTCAGACAGATTATGGAGAAGGCTAAGCCAGTCAAATGCTACTGGCATGAGTTTAGCCAGGCAACACTAACGGATCTAATTGCTGACTAAAACCTGTTTCAGGCTGAAGTTCAGCCTGAGGAAATTATTTCTTTCAAAAAAATCTAAAAACAAAGCCTAGGAAAAAAATATAATTTTCTGTTATTCTGTGGCTATCCTGAACTGAAGACTTGAAATATAAAGTCATGGGTGTGGAGCTGTATGTGAACCATTGGCTTTTGAAGACTGATATTCCCCCCATGCTTTTATTTCTGCATTTGCAACTCAGTTGGGGAAATGGCATGCAAAAAAGGAAAACTTTCAAAGGCTTCATGTAAGGCTATATGAACAGAAAATAATGTTATTTGAAGTCTTACAGGTTTTATTGCACGCTTTTAGTGAGCACTGTGGGAAGGGCAGAAACATGAAACAAAACAGCCCTTCTAGTTTCTATATATTTTTTTTAGGTAGCGGGTTTACCAGAGCTTTATGGAAGTTTCATAACAGGCTCAGCATTCTATAAATAAAGGAGAATTTCAGCAACTGGGGGTTCTACTGTGTCACTGACGTATTCTCACACACACACTGTCACGTTGCACAAAGAAGAGCTATGGCCTTTTGAGGGAACTGGAAAGTGAGCTGGAACCCTTCTGAGCTTAGGATAAAGTGGCATATGAGTGTTCCAGAGGCAGCAGATGTGGAACACATCCAAAAGAAAACCCACGAAATGTAAATTCTTCCTGTTTTCTGAAGACTAGTAATGGTTGAGAGAAGTATGGTGAGTGCTTACTCCTAAAGAGACTTGTGAGTGATTGAATTAAATCCTGAACCCCAAATTTCGTAAGTTTGTTCATAAACTTCATGTGAGAAGGTTTATCTGCTGCTGCTGTTTTCTTCCAGAAAACCTCTAGTCTTCAGTTAACATTACCCTCTGTAATAATCCTTCATAGGATTGTGCTGCCCATCCTGATTAAAATGTCATACATAGTCATATGTGATGCAGGTCTATCTAATGCACATGTATACAGGCTCTGAAGAGGCAAGTAAGTTATTGTGAGTTAGGGTTCACTGTATCTCTCATTTACTTCTATTTTTGTTTAATTATATACCTAAATACATGATGGCCATGACTTTAAATATGATTAAAACATCCCATGAGCAAAACAAGACAGCCCTTCACAGCAGAATTCTTCTACATAGATCAAAAAAAGAGATTTCAAGTTTTTCATGCTAGATTGTCAGATATAGGACAACACAGTAAAAGAGAAAATAATAAAAATAAATTCCTTTATTTCTGCTAAGAAACAACTTATTTTGTTGGTAAGAAAAAGGCAGAATTGCTTCTACAGAATGTACCAAGGAAAGAAATATTGATTGTGACAATAGATTATTTAATCTGAAGTGGGTGACCCTTTCACCTATAATTTGAGAGGGGGGAAAAAAAAAAAAAAGAAAGCTTTCCATATTAAAAAAAAACCAAAAAAAACAGAAAACACTCCTGTTTTAAAAGTAGAAAATAATTAAAGACTGATGAAAAATACATACTTTTCTCAGTGTCCTCTGATACTTTAGATATTGGAATAAAATAGTTATTATAGTCATATTAATATAGGTTTACAAGGGGAATATTCTAGTATCTATATGAATAAATTCAAGAGTATCTGCTTCTATCTAAACACTCAGATCATATACTGCATAAAACAATGACATACATAATCTATAATTCTTTATCTGAAAGTTATGCAAAAAAGCTTTCTAATCAGACTCATGTACCAAAAAGTCTAGGAATTTCAGGATATGTTACATTTTGTCAGCAGAATATACAAATATTCTGAGGCTTATTCACCAGAAATGGTTGTCCGTTTGCAATGCTATTGAAAGCAGTTTAAAAGCTTTGCCAGCTTTTGTAAGTGACCTCTGTATGTTAGGATTTCTCAAATGCAATCTTTACATTGGTTAAAGATGATGAAGGTGTGGATGATGGAAAACACTTCTGGCAACCAAATGCTACTTATATTTCTTTTACAGCATTCTGTAAGTCTTTTTATGGTGTAATCTTAGAGCAGTTTCATTTTATATGCTGAAGCTTCTGAAATTATGCATTCCCTGCAGAGACTGTTATGACAAAGAACTGATGACAAATTCTTTTGTCATAGAGGTAACTTTTATCTAAGAAACACATCAGAACAAAGCACAAGGTGTGAGAAGAGATTAATTCAGAAACATACCTGAGGTCTCAGAAACCCAACCACATTTTTGTATCACTTAACAAGTTTTCAACTACCTCTTGTGGAAAAAAATAGCAATTCTCAACATGCCATAGGTAGGACTGAAGGGCTAAAATGTGACAAAAGGCTGGAATTTGGTTGTTTTATAATAATATGCATGAGGAATAATATGTGTTGAGAGATTCAGTAGAGAATTATACATCTGAAGGAACTGGGAACATATACCTAAAGCTGACAGAGTTCCTGCTTCAAACATTTTCTGATGTTTTTGCATAATTGTCCTCTTTCCTTCCATCCGAAGGTGATCACATCATTTCAGTTGCTCTCATAAAGCCCAGAGATTTTAAATCTTGCCTGACAAATCTGTCTACATCCTCAAAGACCCACCACAATGAGTTACTGTGGCATTTCTGTGAAACACAGTATGTTTCTGGTACTTTGGGAAGAGATTAAGGTGGCGCACAGAAAGGACATTTGGGCATCCTAGGGGTCTGAATATTTCTGTCATGGTATGGTGAGTGCTTTAATCAGGTGTTACTTGGGAGGTGAGGACAACTTTACAAGGGCATCTCAGTAGTTGGTAGTATTCCATTAATATCTCACTGAACGATGTACATCTTCAGACACAGGATGGAGAGGGGGGCTGCACTTCATTCATTACTAGGCAGCCTTCCTTGCCTACTGGGGGTCTCCAAAAGTACAGTGACTATTTCTTGCACTTTCAGTGCAATTTCATCACAGTTCCCTGCTTTTTTGGTTTTTTGTTTTGTTTTGGTTTTGGTTTGGTTTGGTTGTTTGCTTGTTTTTTTTATTTTGTGATGAGCTGCCTGCAGAGCACTTCCACTGGGTTGAGAGAAAACAAAGTTTTTTCTGCTGAGAAGCAGGGAACATTTCTGTCACTTGGGGTTGCTTACCCTACACCCCAGACCCACGAGCAGGGGTTTGTCATAATAAACTGCCCTCAAATACCACAAAACCAAAAGATGCATATCAAAGGAAAGGTTCATGACACAGCTGTAAAAAAGAATTCTGCAGCTGTTGGTCTCAGTTCCCAGCTCTCTGCCATTTCCCCCTACTTCACAACAGCTGCTGCACAGACCTTGTGGCAGATTTCCAAAATCTTCAATAGAAGCTTCAATAGAAGTTTACCTTATAAGACAATCGCAATTTCATTATTATTTCCAGTTGCAGAAGAAAACAATACCGGCTTCTGGGGGCTTTAATCCATGGTGTCCTAAATCCTGAGAAGGCTTTCTAAAATCACCTGGAATTTGCCAGGGAGAGACCCGTACTCAGGTTCAGCACAACTGCAGCAGTGCAGCCTAGTGCAGTGAGGACACAGGCAATAGTGCAGCTAAAACTGCTCAGCTGTAACATAAGTGTTGGACTTTCCATACTCTGATGGATGGCAGCCCTTCAGACTGCTCAGTTCTGGGGGCAAAATCTGAATACACGTCAGCAGCAACTAACACGGAGTGGAGGGTCACTGAAACTGCCTTAGGTGACCAGTTCCTGCAGGCATCCTATCTTCATATGCCTCAGGTGTATCAGTATGGAATAAGAGCAGTAGCCGCTGTCTTATGTGTAATAAGTGATTTTACAATTATTATTCCTAGTGTTTTGAATAGTTCTGACATCCATGTAATTAATTAGCAGTATCAGTCATCAGGGGAAGGGACAATGGTCAGTAGCAATACTTTGATTTGGAGATCTTTCTTGAACATTGTCATTGTCCTACCATTTCATTTCTGTAAAATGAGAATGATGACAGTATGACACAAAAGGACAGTAGCAGAAAGGCCTCTAAAGAAAAAAAAGATTCTTAAGAACAGTGCTAAAAAGGATTATATATTAAAGCAGACACTCAAATACTCCTTAAGTAATGATGTTTATAATTACTTAAACTGTCATTTATCATTAATTTAAGTTTATTATTAACTAATTGTAATAGGAAGTATGTTGGACTCATATAGAAACACATTAGACTTAATCTTAAATCATCTTCATTGATGAAACACCAAAAAATACTATTCATATGATTCTGCTCTACTGTAAGGATTTTCAAATGCTGCAGCAGATAAAAATGAGAGAAGAGGACAAGAATGCTTAGAAATGGCAGTTTCAGACCAAATTAAAAAAAAAAAAAAAAATCAGACTATGTGCATTAGGGAAAATGGTCTGAATGTATAAATTAGTGGGTGCTTGGAAAAGAGCCATGCTTCCTCCAAGGTATCTCAGTGCCTTATCCCAAAGAGACCAGAGACCTGTGTTTGTTTCCTCTCTCTGTCATAAAAATGCTGAATATCACATTAATGGGTAGTTTATTTATTATTTAATCCTGCAAGTAAAAATAGTTCAAGATGTTTGTGTTTTAGCGTAAATAGGAACACAGGGCTAGGGAAGGTATTCAGCAAAATAAAACCTCAGGTCCCTTGAGCCTCTGGCCTCTGACTATCCAAGTTAATTTCTGAAATAAATATGGACTCTAGAGTAAACATTCCATGGCAATTTGAAATAACTGGTGTCATCTCCAGCATCTTAGATAGTACCAAGAAACACTGGAAAAAAAAAAAAAAAAGATAGTACCTGCTATCTGGCTAATCACTGTAAGGTCTGATTATTTCCTGTTCTCTTCCCCCATGATCTGATATCCCTTGCTCTGAAGAAGTTCTGTTCAAATTCACAAAACCATTTACATGGGGTGAATAAAGGGGAATGAGAGGATGAGAAGCAAGTGGGGTTTGTTTTATGGGCTTGAGGGTAATAATCTGCCATTAGCAAATTACGCTCAGATAAAGCAGTGAAGTGACAGAGTCCAAAATGCCTGGAAAAAATGCTGTTAGACACTAGCAAACAGAAAAATGGCAAGAACAGTCAGCGTAAAATTAAAACAATCAACCAGTAATCCCCCCAAACATGCAAACAAAGACAGCTTGTCTTCCCCCAACACACTGCGCCAGCCCTAATGTCACAGTACATTTTGACGTCTCAAATTTACAGGACAACATACCCTGTGAACCAAACTCGAGTTCATGAGCTCATTAGGTAAAAATCAAACAAGGACTCAATCTGCTTTTATCAGACTAGACTAAGTTTCTAACTCACTACTTCATTAATTCACAATTTCCCTAACTCATAAACTTACTGACTCACATGTTCTCACATTCTTACATGCAAGAGAGGTCCCCAGGCGACGGGTGAGAGTGCCCCTCCCCCCTCTTCCGTTATGGTGTGGACATCGCTGCTATCACACCAGGGAGCATGAGAGCCTCATCAGTCTTGCTGCTCTTCGATGCACTCCACAAGTTTTTTGGTGAGCTGACATACTTACACCTCCCTGCTTGGAAGTTTGACCTATAATGTCTCTGTAAGCGAGTGGACTCTGAAAAAACTGACTCTGGGGACTGTTGCAAAAATGTGGGAGCTGATGGCTGCACATGATAATGGTTGCAGGACGGCCCTTATCTCCTGTCCAAAGCACATGCTGCTCTCAGTTTCACCTGATGGTACAGCTCCCAAGGCTTTAGAATGAGCTGTGTGTTAGCCCAAAACCTAACTTACTTCTTCCCTCCTCTCTTTATTTCCTTCCTCTCTGTGATCTCTCTCTTGCTCCTTCCCAGAACCTTGTGTTCCCAAAGCCAACTTTTTCCTCATTTGCTTGCCCATCAGTTTGTACCTCCTCTTCATCCAACCTCTAACTTTGGCAAAGTTTTGGTGCCATAGGATCTTACTCAGATGTAATCCAGGCAACCTCTCAGCTGGTCCATACCCAGTTGTCCTTTTACCTCTCACTACCTCAGTCCTATAAAAAAAAAACATAATCAAAAGAGAAAAGTAGTCAGCACCTCATGTCCAAGAATAAAAGAACATCTTCTTTTAAACGGAAACGAAAGCTGTTGGCTTTAGAAGGAAAAAGTGCTGGTTAGCACTGGGCAGGAGTTTGTCTTTGTGGAAACTCTGGGAAAGACAGTGCTGGGAAGGTGGTGATTTTTAATGGTGTCTATGATAATGTTTAAAAAGAGGAATCCAAAGACACATGCTGAGTGGAAACAAGGAAAATAAAAGGTTCAGCAAGGGCTCAGACAGTGATCTTTAACAGCAATGTCTATGAACATGACCTTATATTGCGGTACATATTAGAAACTGAAATACTTGGAACTATCGCACAGATTAGAAGTAAAATTGCTCAGAACAGTATTTTATCTATATCTAGTAAAGCTTTTGTTATTTCATATTGCAGGCTGTGCTCTGATTCTGTATGGACAGAAGGATGCACTATCCCCACACCAAAATGTAAACTCTCTGGAATAACACAGAGTCCTGACTCTGGCACAGAAAACTCAGAAATTGGAAGGCTCTGGAAGAACACGAATAAAGCTGTAGGGGATGAACTGCGAAGTAAAATACTTTGAAGGAGAAAAATATTTCGATAGGATTCTTTTGCTTGTAGTGCTGAGAGCAATTCTTTGCCAAGGCACCGTTCCTAAACATTCTGGGCCCCTCTGGGGCCTGCTTTATATGGAACACAGCTAGCTTGTTCCAACAGTCAAGGCATGCTGGCTGTCACCGTTGTGGATATGAAATTTATCTTTCTACAAATGACATGCAGGCTTAGGAAGCCAGCGAGCAGGCAAGCCTAGGAAGACAAAACTGGAATCCAGATCCTTTAAATCTTAGTCCACCACTTTGCACAGTGACCTGCCATTTTATCTCAGAGCAGGTTCTTACACCGTCCCAATCCCCACAGCATTGGAAGAGGACTCAAAGGACAGTCCCACTGCTCAGGAAGCAGAACTTCCATAAATCCAAAATAAATTGTCTGAAAAGTACTAGCAATTGAGCAATTTGGAAAGCTATTGCTCTTGTGCCCGTGTGGCACACAGAGCTGAAGTCTAGATGAGAGGATGTTCTTAGGTAGTCCTTCATGTAGAAGGTATTTAAGAGGTCCACCATGTATTTTAGTTACTAATAGTATTTATTAAAAATGAGAATTTGTAGTTCCTGGGAATTCCACCATTGAAAAATGGATAACAACCAAAATCCAAAATATTGGTTTATTAATTTTCAGTTAGCAAATTTCAGTTGCAAAATGTAAAATCAAATTATTTTTTCTTGGTTTGACACTAATCTGTCCCTTGACCTTTGTACCTCAGACATGATTCATATTCCTATTCTTCTCGGTGTTCTGGGCTTCCCAGACAGACTGGCTTTGCCATTGCCCATGGCCCCCACAGTGCACTGTATCAGCTTAGTGAGGGGGGAGACAGAGAATAATTTGAACAAAGAAATAAAAACATTTCAAACCAAGCTCTCTCAATTCAAGTTGGCCACACCTGACATCTCCTAATGAAATAAGTATAATTGGTTTTGCCTAGATATTTTTATTAAGAAATTATGTACAATTTTTTTACTTGCCTGACCTACACTGAGAAGGAAATACATCTCTAACTGTTTCTTTACTAGAGTTTAACTGGAAAGTAAATCTCTACTTTAATCTCCACTTTCTTTTTCAAAAAGATATTCAAAAGAATGATAATTTATACTACAGTGATGGAAATCCAATAATTTAAAAGTTATATTTGAAGAATTATTCTTTTGTCAAATGTTAGTGATTTAGAACGTCTGACATAGTTCATATTCATATCCACTCTCTACTAATTTTTTCTGTTTCCATTTTTCTGTCATGTATATTATCCAGTGCAGCCGCCAAATACAACTTAGAGCGTGCTCAGATTTCATGAATTTTTCCTTTTATGTTCATGATGAATTTATACAGCAGTTTATAATGAAGATTCACTGGAAGAGAAAAACTTAAAAGTTATTTTTATGGCGCATGACAGAAGTTTTTCAGTTTAAACTGGGAAGCGGTAACTGTGAAGTCATTGCCAAACCCAGGGTATATTTTAGTCATCTGTCCACAAGATGCATAAGCTGGAAGAGAAAGGATTTTGATTGAAAAATCTTAAAAGAGATTTTCCCCTTCTCAAGAAGCAACAGAAATAATATTCTGAGATTTGGAGACTACCACTGATACCAAGACTCTGTAAAGATGAGAGCAATGGAATATTGCTGAAGGAATTGATTCGATGTTTGCTGTCTCCTTTGGTATGTAGACATAGATAAAAAGGAATTGTAATACAATGACAGTTTCCTCCATGCTTGGTAATCCCCTTCCAAACAAATAGCAACAGCACAAAATGATACTGCCACTATATCCTTCAGATAAAAATGTCCAACTTGAATATGGGAGTTGTGAGGTAGCACAATACAGAAGAAAATACAATCTCATGAAAATAAGTTGTGGGCCACTTTTCAACTTACTTTTTTCCACAAGTGGGTAGGAAAGAGACCAGTAAACCATAACTGAAGGTCAGGTTTGGGAGGGCTAGCATAAAACTTTGCCCACACACACAGACTCAGCAATCATATTTGATGCATTTAAGTAGTAGGTACAACTTTTCTGTCACCCTTACAAAGTATATTTGAGATAAACTGAATAATAGAAGTTCTCACCATATTGAAAATGCTGAAAAAGGGCCTAAAAGTAATAGTAAATTCACTAAAGTATTAGTCAGATTAGTAACATTTTGATTTATTTTATGAAGTTAAAAACATCACCCAAGATGTCAACATTGGTACAAATATTTGAAGCCCTTTTGTGAACCCTTTTGAATGCCTGCAGACAATAGCAAGGACTACCTGCTGTCCCGTGTGAGACCACAAGGATCTCTGGGTGGATGGATTTACCCTCTTTGTGAGGTGGGCAGAGCACCGCGGCCTCATGGGTCAGCGGGCTGGGCTGCATCCTGGAGCGGGAGAGGAGGAAACAGGCTATGCCAGGAAAGAGGGTGGTGTAAACTGTTTCCCCTCTCCAACAAGGAGGATGCCTGATACTGTGAGTCAGAGCTCCCAGGGTGGTTTAGCTGTGCTTCTCCTTTATATAGGTTGAATTGCTTGGTGGAAAGCCAATGTTCTGAGTTTGTTTTGGAGAGAAACAGTTAAATCCTTTTGTTATAACTATCTGCTCTGGGTTTCCTCTGGTTTAGGGTGGTAAAGCTTCTTCATTGTATTAAGAAGGATTGGAGTGGTTCCCCATGAGATTCAACAATACCAGTGTTTGACAGGAGTTTTTCCATTTAGTACTGCATTACAACAACTGTAATATTAGTCAACTTTCCAATTTGCTTGACGACTAAAAAAACCCTGCCACTCAACTCAGCCTCTGTGCTTCTTTCCTTGCTGTTACCTATCTCTGCAGTGATATTTCTGTTCTGTAATTACAAAACTTTATTAAATGTCCTGGAACTGATAACTTCTCCAACTTTTTTGCTGGTATAGATTCTCACTGCATTGATCATAATAACAGTCAGTGTGAAAGCAAGCCTGAAGCATCCTCGGGCTTTACTATAATACTATTAAGGACCCACCTACTATACCTGTACTATCTTTGTGTGTATGTAGTGTCTGGCATATTTTGCCTCCATAATCAGAATTATATTCTAGATATAAAGAATGCCTAACAGCCTCTGATGTAGCTCTTAGTTTGCTAGCTTCTCTTGAGCAGTATATTATAATATCTTAAGAGATTTGCGTAAGTAGTGGAGTGTACTGCAGAGCAGCTTAGAAAACAGTCTCTGGTAGGAATGGAGTAGAAGGAAATGGATGGGTTCCAAGGAAATACATGGCCAAACTGACGCTGGGTAGAATGGATGGTGAGATGATTACATGAGTTAAAAATATAATCCACCAGTGACTCAGCTTCTACTTGGGCAGCTTGCTACCAGTTCAAAAAACATGCGCTATCACATACATATTGGCAAAAACATGATGAGTCTTATGGGTAGAGCAGGGGCCAGAACCCAAGCATCTGTTTCTGACAGCTACAGATTTGCTGCAGAAGTCCAAGTAAATTGAACTCTCTGTGCTCCCCTAACTCAGCCTGCAAACTAGAGAAAGAAAAAAAAATACATAATTATGTTGTAAAATAAAAGTCTTGCATTTAAGGAGTTGAAGGAAAAGTAAATATATTTAAGTTAGTCCTAAATCACCAGCTCTTGTTGCTGTAGCTACTAGTAGATTCCTCCCTGTAAGAAGTGCCAAAAAGAATTTAAAGTTCAGTCTCTCCTGGAAGTCTCTTGCTTTTGAGAAGGAGGGGAAAGGAAAGGCACCAGGCACATAAAGGCATTCACTGTAGAACTGCAAATGAGCCTGCACAGTGTTCTGTCCTTAGCAGTCCTCTTTGTCTCCTTCTGACTGTATTCTTGGAACATCTTGTACGTGAATTTATAAGGCTACTTGTTTTATTGCCACATTTTTAATTGCACAGACCACATTGCAGCCTAAGAAATTAATTTGAAAGGAATGGCAAACTGTGTTATTTTGGTTAACAACACTTGTAGCTGAAACTGAAAGCTATGTGTTTTTCTCACTTTAAGAACTTCAGGAAAAAAAGAAAAAAAAAGGAAAAAAAACCCCACATTACTTTGGCAGAATCATGATATGAAAGGTAACTGAAAATGGGAACTGTGTAAAGACCAAAATGGTATCAAGTGAGGTTTAACTGGAAAGTATAGGACGCAGCACTGATTACAAGTACTTATAGGTTTTACATATTTAAAATATACAGAAGCCACCTCTGTTTTCTTGCAGTGAATAAATAAGCATCTTTTATAACTTGACAATTATAAGCAAACAATATGCACCTGTTGATAAGCAGAATTAACATCAATCAGAAATATTTAGAACTTGAGTAATGTTTTTATTAAAAAATGAACTCTAAGTCAGAAGCTGTGCCTGGAGGAGGATGCATATGGGAAACTGTCCAAACTCCTGGGTGTAAATAGCCCTTTGCTGGAAAGGTCCCTCCAGGTCTCTCCCTTCAGAAGGCAGCAGCACTGCTCATTGGCTACAAGTGATGGATATGTCACTCACCTGATTATCTGAGTAACAGCAGGGGATGGAAGCACCACAGGCACGTGCCCTCCAGCAATCTTTTTACACCAGCTAATATTTCAGTTGCACTGGGTAAATTTAATTTCGTGGAAAAAGTGACAAACATCATAGAACTAATCTAAGTACAGAGATTTCATTGGCAGGCTTTTGGTTACTGCAGACTGCATTACTGGATGACAAGATCAATAAAACTATACTGTAAATAGTAAGGAAATTATCAAAATTATAGCATTAAAAAGACAAAATAGAGCCTACTTCTTTGAATCATTCAAATTCCCTTGAGATAAATGACATAGAAAATTATTACAGAGAAATATAGAAAATAATTGCAGAGAAGAAATATGGGTTAGATACATTAGTTGAAAGAAAATACATTAAGAAGTTTTTAAAGATATATTTAGGATAAATTAATAGGGAAGGCAAGATTGGAATATGCAGAGCTATACTTCAAGATGTGAAGATATGTTTCTTTGAGAACATCACTCCATTCCCTAGCTAGAAAAATTTGTGGGATTGGCATTATTTTATGAGAGGATACAAAATCTGTTGAAAAGGGTATTGGATATATTTTTTCCTATAAACATTTATATTAATCTGATGCATCAATTTTATGCATTATTTTCTACATTCATTCATTTGAATGGTACCATCTGTGATATGTTTGCATAAAATGAATTTCAGTCTCACTATGAAATATTTGTTGTAAGTAATTCTGAATTTACTTTGGTAAATAGTAGAGAAATCTGATAAAAGCTTTCTATTCAACCAAGTAAAAGAAATTGCCACGGAATCTAAACCCAATGCTGTTAGCCTAATTTTTGGCTTTCAAATAGCAAACAGCAGAGTATAAGAAATTAAAGTTTACCAGTTTAACAGTTATGTGTTTAATGTTTTCTAGTAAAGCGTACACTGGAAAATAACTTGAAAGAAGTGATATCAATTGCATCAAGTTGTTATAAATTATATGATAGGCCATCAGCAAACAATGTTAATGCTCTTTATAGCCTCCTCTAAGATATTACAGGTGTCTGGACCATATTACTGGTATATAAGTAGATGCTGCTGCACAAAGACACTTCAAATTTTATGTAACTGCTAGCTGAGGTTTTCCTTACCATGACTGACACATAGTTCCTGCATCTTTCAAATGCAAAGGCATTTTCAGGAACAATCAGCTTTGTAACATAGTACAACATATTGGAACTTAATCCTGTATCTCTTTATTTTGTTTAACTAGGATGTGTTACATACCTATAAACATGAAGTTTCATATTCATACAGTATCTGGAAATTTAGTTTGTTACAGGATTCCAGATTCCTGTTTGAATCTCAGATTTAGTGATTCACAGCTTTCTCCAAGTCCTAGGTCAGAAATGGTGGTAGCCAAAGATTCTTTATATTATACTAGAGCAAAAAGTTCCATGTATATATTCAACTTATAGCTTAGCAAAATATGTTAGAGAAATTGTTCTAGAAAGAAAGCTTTGTCTATTAAACCTGCTTAGTCTGCCTGCCTTGCCTGTCCTCTGTGCTTTAGTGCTGTGGAACAGGGGAGGCTCAGAGGCTCAGCCATCTGTTTGCCAACTGGCTTAGATTTTAAACATGCCCCTGAAAATACTGAACTCTTCCATTAAATTATATTAAAGTTGGCTGAAGAATGCCTTCTCAGATTGAATGGTTACAATAAACTGGCTAGTGCATAACTGCTCTGTGGTTGAAAAAATATGAAGAGTTTACTTCTTTCAAGTTGTCCATGTTGGATCACGGTGATAATTCTTGATATGAAAGCACATAACCTAAATTACATGACTTAGCACAAAGAAAGACAGTATTAACAGTAAGACCTTGACTCAGATTAAAAAAAAAAAAGGAATGGGATAAATTTAGCCTTTGTATCCTTTATCATAGTTCCCTGTATTGTCTTCTACCAAGGCTGAAATTACTACAGTCTTACTTTCCCATCTAAGAAATCCTTTTAAGATTCCCTTTAATTAACAGTTGCAAATTTTTTTCTATCATCCTTTGGAAAAGAATAAAAGTGTACACAGCAGCATGTCTCAACTAGAAATCACTAAAACACCTACTTAGCTAAACCATGTATATTCTTGTTTTGTTTTGTTTTGTTTTGTTTTGTTTGTTGAAGTAGTATGAGGTCCTGTGGGACAGTAATACCATTTGCTACTTCTTCTGAGCTAGGATGCTTTCCAGGGTTGGGATCTATAGAATATAAAAGCCAGAGAATTTAATATATCAGTATTTCTACCAGTAGCCTCACATAAATGATCTAGAAAAGGGAACACCAGCTATGGTTGAATCAGCTTTCAGTGCATTCTTAGGATCAAAGGAAAAACTCTTAAAAAAAAACCTCCACAGAAAATGTGACCAATTCTTCTGAAGCAAAGATGCCAAGAGAGGACAAGAGGAAAATATTGTCCCTCTATGGGGAACAAATCTACTTCCCCTCTGTCAGAAGTTGCCATCGATTTTTGATTAGAAGAGTGTGTCTCTGAAAAGCAGAGGCATGACTGATATTCATCATTAGAGGTGAAGTCAGTCCCTACAGCTGCTGGGGTACTTGATGATCAGCACTGTTCAGAGTGAGCAGCTGCCTCACATAATCACAGAGAGCAGGAGAAGGTTTCCTCTCCCTCCAATTTGCATCCATCTCATTAGAATGGAAATAAATGTAGACAGAGATGAGTAAATAGGGATGAAATGTCTCTCATTATCAACCTTAGAAGCTCGGGACAAAAGTAGAGTCACAGTAACTATAACTATTGCAAGGTTCAGTAGGTGCATGTTCCCTGCACCTAACTCCTAGCAATCTTTCCACATAGCCTGCCAAAACTGAGAGCATTCATAGTGCTGAATAGAGGATACCTTGATAAGTAAGAAAAGTTATCAGATGGTAGGAAGCCAGAATACATCAGTCTTTGAAGAACAGAGTTTGAGATTACTAGAAGATCAGCTATAGGAAATGGGGATTCACAAAAGTGCCTTTTATTGGCCTGTGCCTGAGCCAGGGGACTCAGGTGACAGCTGACTTCCACAGGAACAGTTTTAGGCTGGTCTCTGAGTGGTTTTGACTTTCACCAAAGAATTTCCTTCAGTGAAATCGTAATGGGAGGAGTTTAAGGAACCAAACCAATTTGTTGGGTTTTATTCTTCTTTGCTGGAGGACTGCAACCAAGTACAGCAGAATCAACTATAAATAGGTTTATTGTATTAAAATGAGGATTATGACAAACTAATCTCATTCTAATTGTAAGAATATTTTGCTCTGTAAAAACTGGATAAAAAAATCTCCTATGAGATAACAAACTCAAGATGTACACGAGGATAATGTTAACTGGAAAGGAGTCATAATAAGAGATATAAATAGAGAGATACAAATTGTATGACTATGGTACAATTTAATCATGCACATTAAGTCTATTGGGATCAGCCTATATACACAAAACCCCTGTCTGAAAACAGGTGCTCATGCCTTTTATAAGGTGCCCTTGGAATGGTGAACGTTTTCTGAAACTCTATATTTCATATATGACTTTGGTTTTTTTTAAAGAAAGTTTGAAGAGGAAGAACCAAAATGATGCATGACTTAGAAGTCAAAACTACTCATTTCATTTCCATTAGGAAGGTGTTGGAGGAAGTGTCCTGAAGTATCTTCAGATATTGAGAACAACATGAGGAGTGAAGGAAGAAACATTTATGCTGCAATCCTTTAGTGGATTTTAGCACCATTTTTTTCAGTTGAAAGGTAAAACTGCAGGAATATTGCTAAACATAATATGAACTCCAGATAGCATTCTTTACTCCTAATTCTGTTCTGAAATAAAAAGGGCAGTAAAACATATGTACATTAGTAAGTACATTAGTAAAATGTTAAGACTGAAAATGTCTTATTTAATCTATTAATTTTTCCTAGATTTAGGTAAGAAGGAATTGTAGAGAACACAGTAGTTTCTGTTTTTTATCAGGATGAAGACAAAGCCTGCCTGAGACTTCTTCCAAAAAAACCCACCCCCTGAAACATCAAGAGCTGAACATGCACATAGGAAGTAGGGATCTAGTTTCAAGACCATGGTCTAAAGCTGGGCGAGCCAGGAATTTAATCATGTTCTGTATACTACGTGTGTGACCTGCACACCAGGCTACACTGATCTATGTGGATTTTAACTTTTCATCTTGTCTCTGCTGTGCTGATTAAAAAAACCACACGCACACACACACAAAAAAAATCTTACTCAGCTGTCTTTCAAAGCCAAGGACAAGTTCTGCTAGAGCTAAAAGAATATTATCATTTGCTGTATTCCCTCAGCACCTTGTTCATCACTTTTGAGAAGGACAGAGAAGTAGATAAAATACAGTTGTTGCACAGTTCCTGCTGAAAGGGCTGAGATTCCCTACCTGATGCATATCAGTATTTGAGCATGACAGATAAGGTAGGGAGCAATTCAATCAGGATGTAATCATCGAGATATATTACTCTATATTTAAATTTCAAAAAATAGACTGTTTAAAATAGAGTGATATTTTTCAAATGACGCTGCTCTGTTAAGATACGTAGTATTCTAAGAAATCAAAATGGGTACCTATATAGGTATAGACAATAAATGAGGTCCTGAGAATCCTGAAGCCACTTTGACAATAAGCACAAAACTCTGAAAACTGTCTCCTATCAATTGGTTTGTCTTGTCTTTAGGGAAGCAGGACTCCTGACATTCTTTATAAATAAATAGGATCAAAGAAACATTTTATTAGGAAATTATTTTCTCCTTATCCAAAGCACATAGTAAGATTTCACATTCTGATTGCTAGAAGAGACTAACTGTGAAACAAGAAAGCTTGGAATTTGAAGTGAGTTCCATGTGTGATTTGAAAACTGTTAGAGGAACATGTACAGTGTCCTGTGCATACCTAAATGTGCAGTCCTCGTCTGGCACCACACCAATTTACATCACTGGCAGTGGCCAAGTAAGGACTACTGTTAGTGAGTACTGCAAAAAATAAGATGTCAATATGCTCCTTACACTCAACATTTCATTTTGCTTTGAAAACTTTTGCCTATTAGGACCTGTCTACATTATGATATTTCAGAAAAATGTTTGGTATGTCACTGACACTCCAGTACAAACGTCAAGTTTTAAGAAATACTTTTAGCACTTTGAACATGACTGAAAAAGAGAGGTTTCTGAATTTTGAGTTACTTACATTATATTTTCTGGAACTTTTTACATTTAGTATAAACTCACTGAATGTACTTATTACAAAAATCCTTGTGTTCCCTTGGCAATAGCTTGCTGCTTTCCTTTCCATTTCAGCTGCACTTACAATTTTCTGCTCCAATTCTGATACTCCAGCATGTACCCTCCTGCTGCCAGAAACAGAACTGAATCCTACCAGCTGCCTGTAAGGGGTTAGGCCACTGACTTCTCCAAATAGTACAGTTGTCTATTTTAGCAACAATACAATTTTTTCATTAAAAGTATTCTGTTAGTAATGCATATTATTAATGGTTTTGTTGAGTTTGATTACCTGAGAAACTACAACTTGTGTTTTAAACCAATGTATATTTTTAGGACCCTGCTTTTGGGGAATCTTAAGTAATGCTGTGACCAGGAGCCTACAAGCTGTCCATGTTTTTTTAGAACAGACCCAGTTTAATTTAACAATGTCACATGGGTAAAATTCCCTAACAAGTGTCAACAGTTTGGAGGTCTGGGAACTATAAAAGATAGTGTCCTTGGATATTCACAGTTTCTTTCCTTAAGGAGGTTAAAAAAAATAAGGAAGGAAGGAAAATAGAGCAACTGGGATAACTGATAACCAGTGAAACATACTCTTAAAGGTTACAAACATTTTGCACGAAAGCCATCTAAATAGAACCCATGTGCATTAGCATCTGTGTAATTTTTATCTACTACCTCATTAGCATCACAAAATGCAGACCAATGGGATTTTGATAGTCAGCCAGCTCATGCATGTTGCCATTGCCCTTCCTCTCACATAATTTCCATACTTTTTTCACATATCTGTGCAAACTAAGAGAGTTAAAATTTTAAAATGTTGACAATGTCAACATCTCTAAATGGTATATTTAAAAATAATACACAAATAATGAAAACTTTTCAAGGACTGTGGTATTTATTGCATGACTAGGCTAGCAAATGCAAATTTGAAAAGAAAATAGCTTCTAATCTAAGTATTCATTTGCTGATGAATTAAAATCACCAAGTTATTCAGCACAATTCAAAATGAAAAAGCTGACATACCATTTATTGTAAAGGCCACGGCTATAATAGGAACATCATTGTTTCCCTTTCTGCTGTTCTCACACATTCTTTTTAATCTTGATTATTTGTCACCCGGTTAGGGACTTCTTATGGTAATGAAATCCTTTTGTCAGTGATGTAACTAGAGCCTTTTGCTGCATTTTCCCTTCCTACATAAGTTAAAATTGTGATTATAAACACTGTGGAGGTTTCTTCTGAATCACACAATTGCAGATTGTTTGAAGGAGACACACGTTCCTGCTGTTGCTAGGTGGCAAATGCTCTTAAAGATTTTGCAGGCTAGAGATTTCTTCAAATCTTTAATCCTCCATATTTATTTTATAACCCACAGGAACAGTTAAAAAAACAACTACTCAGTGCCAGGATGATAGAAGATTTGAAAAGGATAAAACATTTGGTGTCAAATCTTAATCTCATCTCTAACTGCAGGTCAGTTTAAGGCTTTCATGAGGGATGATTATTGTGCATCTGTGTACCGTGAAGCTGTTCATGTTTTCTTCTAAAACTTGTGTACTGTCTGCTATCTAGAACAGAGCCCAAGATGTAATGAATAAGCCTCAGACACAGTCCCATGAAAAATATACATGCATGGAAGAGCTTCACAAGGTGCAAGGAAAAAAGCCCAAATTATTGCTTTGCATCTAGGAACTGATCATCTAAGAATTGATTTTTGCCTTAGGTATTACAGCAGCACTGAGAGTTTTGAATGAACTCATAGACAAAACTAGTCAGTCTGAAAGGGGTGCTGTACTCTACCATTCCTTGGATATGATTTTACAAAACTGCTTGTTGATCCCTACTAATAGTTCAAGCTGAAACTGTATTTTTTCAGATATCCCTTTTGAAATAAGGCCAAAGTCAGAGCTTCACCTAAACCAGTGAGATTTTTTTCACCTCCAAAAGCTGTTACACCAACATCAGTGTTAGACTCAGGCACACCAGTGATATTTCTTAAAGGACACCACAAGGAAACTCTATGTAAAGGAAAAATTACCAGGCTTGATTACAGAACAGATCCAGCTTCTCCTGCAGTACATCATGACCTGCGACAAAAGTCACAAGTCCCTGCCTGTCACACAGACAGGGCCTTGTTGTCAAAGTTTAGGGTCAGGGCAGCCCTTTAGACCTATAACAGACACTCTCTGTTAACCCCTCTCCCTACACAAAGGGGAAGAGAAAGGAAATAAGGGATAGAGACTTAATTAGAAAAGGAAAAGATTAGAAAAGGAAACTAGAATAGCTTTAATGAAAATTAAAATAATAATAAAAATGGAATATATACAAATATATACAAACCCAGTATTGAACCCACCCCTCCCAGTGGCAATTATGTCACCATCACCACTGATGCTGTCTGTGGAGCAGGCACTGGGAGAGTCCCATACTGGGCCCAGTGGCAGATGGGAGCTGTGTTCAGGAGCTGGATTCTGGTACTGGATTCAGGAACACATAGACCAGAATCAAAGTCAGAATGGAGAGTGTCCTCCTTGGATACTGGCCAGTGAAGAAGAGAAGAATCCAAACCCTTTCACCCGCCTGATCTCTCAGCTTTATATCAAATATGACATATATGGGAAGGAATCCCTCAGTCAGTTTAGGGTCACTTGTTCTGTCTGCTCCTCCCTGCCAGTATATTCTTTTTTCCCCCCAGTTTGGTACAGAAGATCTAGCCATGCCCTTGGTACTAACTCTAACCATTGGGTGTTGTCACTGTCAGAAGCAAACACTGTCTGTGAAAACATGATGTTAATTTCAGAAAGTACAGTTAGAAGAACTGACCTGAAAAGTAAAATCACTGAACAGAACTGTTCTGTTCTCACTCAAACCAGGACACTTGTGGAGGTAGTTTCTGCAGCTGGAGAACACTAAAATCTGTGACACAGTATTTGCTTCCTCCTATGTCTCCCTTACGGCCTGGCCCTTATTCTGACATCACTTGCTGTGCTCTCCTTCAGCCTGCCCTTTTCTTATTTATTCCTATTCTTTACTTTTTGCTCCTGTACTAGGCTCTCAAATAATAGTCCCACTCAATATACATGGACATTCCTGATAATTTAGTATTTAGTTCCAAACAAATTCTACAAAATGTATCAACACCCACCCACCCCACCCCCAGTTTTCAGACATTTATTATTCAACTAAATTGTCTTAATTTAGTCTAATTTTTTAACTGTTACAGGGACTACAAAGGGCATTTCTCTGACCATTCCATCCCATTTATACCCATGACATTAAATTTCACCTTTGTGAGACAGCAAGGATATTCTCAGCAAAAACAGTGGCAAGAATTATTCAGTTTTGACAAATACTTCCCCCCCTCCCCAAAATCTTTTTTAAACAAAACTATGCCATTTCTTCTGAAAATTAAATGAACAAGTCATTCTGAGACAACTAGCTGTCAGAGAATCACACCAAAGTTTTGAAGTTCAGCATCTTCATATGCAAACAAAAGCATGAATCTTAAAATGGTAAGTCTTGGGTGACTCTAGCAGAATCCACTGGTGTAGATCTTTCCTTGCCAATAAAGTCTCATATTATCATTTAAAAAGTCAAATCTCACAGGACTGAAAGTTGTTCCATCACTCTTCCCTATCTCAGACACACATCTGCTACAGCATTGAACCATGAACACTGGTAGGTGGCTGGGGTAGGAAAGATCAGTGAAAAAGTAGGATGTATTCTTCAGACTGTGATTTTAACAATCTTGAATTCTCATCAGTTGGCTTAAGCTTCTGTGAAATTCGCATTCAGCACATCCCAGGAAATGTATATTTTATACCTAGATGTATTCTCAAATATAAGCTACTCTTCGCAGAAGTCTCTTGATGGTGCCAGGATTTATGAAGCATACTGGGTGCTTACACTTCTTGGAGAACTAGCATGGGTAATTGTATTCTTACACACCCTGTAAATGAGGTGTGTCAAGCCACGATGGGCTACCAACATCTGACCATCCAACCAAGGCTCCTCATTTTCTTTGTGACAGCCATGTGGAACAGAAGTGTTTTGGAGGGGTGCCTCATTTGGTAGCATGGCCAAATAGCTGTTACTTGCTGAAAATTCTGACAGTTACCACCTTGTAAACTCCAAGGCATTCTGGATAAACAGAATAAAAACAGACACTAGCTGCACTCCTTTGAATATGTCCACACATTATTTTTTACATTAACTTCTTCACAGTTCCTGTAATTACTGTTGCAATCCTATTGTGAAACTAGTAATTCACAACATGACAAACATATATGGTCACTCTGTAGGCACATAAAATGCTCTCTGTGTAAACAAAGTAATGTTATCTTTGTAAAAGGAAGTATTTTATTATGGGTATGAAGTAAACATAAAAGATTGAGTTTATAAAGGAGCATAATGTACTTTGGAGTTAATAACCACTAATAATCAGGCTTAGACATTTCAAGCAATGTTTGCCTTCCACCTTTTGACATTTATCAAAAGCCTAAAAATTTAAGTTGTCTTTAAAATTACTGATTTCACAAGTTGCCTGCAAAACATCTCCACTGAAACAAAGGGAAATATTACTTTGTCAAGTTTTAGAGGGAACTGGAGGCAATCAAGGGAAAAGCTTAATCTTAAGAGTGGATTTTTAAATTTCATCTGGAAAGATGATTGATGTGCTTTCCCCTCCCACACTGCTCTAACTTTAATCTCACCTGAAGGAAAAAGAAAGGGAGCACTCTGACACTCAGCCCACTCAGCTCTGCTTCCCAGACTGCAGCTGGGAGATAAGGAAGCAATGGAGGCAGCATTTCCTCTCACCCCTGGATATTTGGGATGCTCTCTATGGGAGGATAAAGAGCAATTACCTGCTCTTGGAATTCATCCTCAAAGTGTTAATAATTTAGGTAATTCCTATGTCTTATCTGATTCATTGTAAGTGTGCACGGAAAAGTGCTCATTATCCACACTTACTGAAAAGCCCTCTGATCCCATCAGCTGGCCTTTACCACTATCTCCTTGTTCTCCTTGCAGTTTGTGTTTCCTAGATCAACTGCTTTTTGTGGCCAGAAACTCTTAGGTTCCTCTTGACAGCACACAAGTTCAAACCCATTTTGGTTAAATGGCATCTGCTTTGCTGCATGTGCCTCAGCAGCACATCTGCAACAATGATAACAACCTGTTCCCTAAGGGTTAGATACAAGGTTTCTTCCAGTGGAAAAGGTTTCTGTCCTTGTCACTAACCTTATGCCACTCAAAATGACTAGATGAAAACAACATTATGTAAACTGATTGTTACCCATCTCATTTTGCTTTAAACAGAGCGGGGAACACACACATCTCAGCAAGAAGGTAAGAGCGGGTGCTAGCTGGTCCATCAAACAGACTGACTGACGTCCTCTTCAAACAAACCATGCTGCAGGTAGAGTAAGATGTCCTTACTCATTAGTACATGTGATTTCCATCAAAGCTAAGAGGCCAGCAGTCATGGTTAGAGGCCTAATGATGCATAAAGGCTCAAAACAGCCTTCCTTCTCAGGAACATTGTCACAGTCAGGGTGTGGGGGACATTAACTTAGAGAAAAAACTGAGATTTTTGGTGCAGCACTGTGCTGGATAGTAATGTTTTCTCCATCAAAAGATCCTGCTTCAGACAGAAAAGACAAAGGTAAAGAGACTGAGAGAAAACTGGTTTAGCTCTCTGTGTGGAAACCTGTCATCAGTCACAGAATCCAAGCTTGTGGGAGGTCACAGTCAGAGCAAAAGGTGTCACATTCTTGAGTGATGTCTGGAAACAATATGAAGAGGAACAGATTAATATGTTCATAATGCTATGAGGGTATGAATCACTTCCTTTCCCTTGACCAGTGACAAAGTGATGAAGTTAAAAATGTAGTCCATTAGGCATTACTCTTGTCCCCTATCCTTCAAAAGCCTTTCAGATGCAAGGCAGTAGCTAGAGACTGGCATGGCCATCGGTCCTCATGTTGTGCAGGCATGAGGGACATTCTTTTTGGGGCATGGGTTATTGTTTTCCTGAATCCATCATGTAGGCTGAACATGATAGCATGCAAAAAATTCTAGTGCTGTGCATTACATAGTTAGAGTGCTCCCTCAGAAATATGTGTCAGCATGCCAAAGGTGTGGTTGCAATCTATCACACAGACTCATTCAAATTATCTTAACATAATTAAAAAGCACAATTAAGCTCCAGGCTATCATGTTTGAAGATCTCCACAAGGTGTCTTCAAAGACATTAGTCTGCAACATGCTAGAGCTTTTCAAATGTGTTCAATTAAAACCATCACAACACACATTCTGTTTGCCCAGCACAGGACCCAGAAGCAGAGCATGTGGTTTCCATGTTTAAACTGGAAGCCCCTGAAGAGAAGTGGGAGAATGAGACAGTGTTGTCACTAGCACCACCCACTAATGCTGCTTCTCTAGTGAATACAAAATGAAAGCAGGAAAAGAGAGTGGTAGATTGGGAATATGACTTCAGTCTGCAGAAAGGCCTTGCAAAGTTCTCAGCATTTGTTCAATCTGTGTAGAAAATTATATTTAAACTCCTATTTTTGCCATCAGTTATACCAAACTTGTTTTCTTTTTCAAAGTCTTTAAAATTCATCATTAACCTCTGCTACTAATTCTGCTTTGAATCAGAAAATACTACCCCTATGAAGTCTGATCTATTATTGCACTGAAGAAGATAGGCAGCTGTCTTTGAAATTAAGTGACACAGACTTGGCTGACCACATCAAATTATAAATCATGTGTGCATCCCCGCGTGCACATCCTTCTAGTTCATTTCTGATGTGAACTATAACTTTGTTATCTGTAGTTGCTGGTGACATAGATAATTTACATTATGGTAATGTTCATAAACTAGTCAATGAGTGGGAATTAATTCTGAAAAAGAAAACAACTGCAAGTAGGAGGGGGTAGAGGGAAGAGGACAAAGCCATGCACATCTCTCTCTTTGCTGTTACTGACACTCTGTCTGATGTATGCTTCAGCTCATATGATCCAGAAGTGTCTGTACCAGCGTACAGTCCTGGGGAGGCTGCAATCACGCCTGTCCTCAGTACTTTACCAAAACATAAACCAATTGTTGCCAAAGACTTAGAATCTAGGTGGTAAAGGGAGAAGTAAAGGGAAAACAAATGACATGAAAAAGAATGAAAGATGTTGTAAGAAAATTTTAGGAGAAAAAACCCCAAGAAATCTCGAGTGTGCTTCAAACCACTTTGATCAAGTATGACTAGCATTTATTTCAAGTCCACACCATCATTTAGATGTTTTTGTGCCATGGCAGGTTTAAGCTTTCAGTTTTCTCCTGTAACACTTGATGTTATACAAGATGTTATTTTAGAAAATATGAGACTGTGTTGGAAACAATTTCCTGAAGAGCTAGGAATAGGGTTGTATCATTATCTAGGGTTATACTTGCAGTTCTGGCAATTTTATTTTTTAATAAATATGGATAACTCCATAGGACTCCACAGGACATCAGATGCTGTCCTTTATCTTAGGTCTAGGTTTCAAAAGTGCAAAAGATGCTTTGTGCAAAAGAGGTCAGAAATCTTCCCCGAAAACAGAAAATAATAAAAAGCTTTTAATCCAACAATGTAAAAAAGTCAGACACTTTTACGGAGTTGTGCTGTCTGAGAGTTAAGCAGTCAAACTTGAGTCATCAGTTCTGATGAGGAAACGAAGTAGTTGAGTGGCTTACTAGCCCAGACCCTACGTAGGGCTTGTTGGCTGGTGCACAGCCCTGCACTGAGTTACCCCAGATCTGGACTAGAGCTGCCTTGTACCTTGGTGGTTTGGACCACCAGAAGAGCTTTGTTTCCAGAATTCTATGTAGACAGGCTTGTAGAAGAAGGAGCTGTACCAAATACAGCCAAACTGGACCAATAAAGCATTCATGTAGTGATACTTTTCAAATGCAGCTTACAAATATCTTGAGTTTAGTCCATTCCAAGCCAGAATGGCAACAACAAAACACAACCCACTTTTATTTGTTTGAAATGACTCTTTCCACCTTCTTGCAAGACCAATCATAGCTGGGTCAGCTTTAGCCCCAAGGCTGGACAAAACCAGATACACACAATAGCTGTTCTCTGAAAGCAGCCCCTGTGCCAGGTACAGAACACAAATCACTGAAAGGCAGAAGCAGCCTTTTTTTGCCCTTTCGATGGGAGGCTGCCGAGAGAAAAATCGATGGAGTTTAGTTTAAGACAGCTCATCAGACCTGCTCGATGCTACAGAGTAAGCGAATCGCGATTTCAACACCCCCCAAGGAAGGAGTGGCCCCGTCTGACTCCTTCGCCCCCCCTAACAGCGACCTCGACTTCACTGGGACCACTCTTCCCCAGTTGCGCGCTAGCCGGTGGTGCTGACGCCCAAGGCCCGTTACTGGACTCCTGTTTTCCTGAGGGCCAACCGAGCCCCTCGGTTCTGCCTGGTCTGGCTTCCCCGGGAGGAGGCGGCTGACGGGAGAGATCCACCACCCACTGCCCGCCCCCGCCTGCCTCGGGCGGGAGCGACGGAGAAACTATCGGTGGGAGCGGTGGCGGCGGGAACCAGTCTCAGTGCTCCCCCGCTGGCTCTGGAGCGGGGGGAAGTGGTGTGTAAGGGGAAAAGAGACGCGGGAAGGGGAGGGAGTAGGAAAGGACAAGAGGAGGGAGCGACCACCGAAAGCAGCAAGGCTGAGATAGGGGAAACGGGCGCTGCCGCTTTAAATCCCGTCCCGAGGGGCGGAGAAGGGGCCGCGAGGGGGGGCTGAGCGCGCGCGCGCGGCATCTCCCGTCGTCCCGGCAAGGCAGCGGTGCCTCGGCTGGGCGGGGAGCGAAGGGGCGGCGCCGGGGGCGTCTCGGCTCGGTGGGCGCGGAGTTGGTCGGGAGGGAGTGTGGGTGGTGGTGGCGGCGGCGAGGGTCCTGGTCAGCTCCTCGCTATGGCCACGTCCCCGTGCAGCAGCAGCGGCGTCTCCTCGTCGTCCTCGTCGGGGCTGGGCGCGGACGCGGGGCTGGAGATCCGCACGCGCTCCGTGGAGCAGACGCTGGTGCCGTTAGTGTCGCAGGTAGAAATACCGCCTCGCGAGCCTGAACCTCCCCTCACCCCGCTCTGCTCCCCAGCAAACCTCCAGGGGCCGCGGGTAGGACGGCAGCGGCCGGTTCCCGCCCGGTGGGTCCCCGCCACCCCCTCCCCAGCCGGGACGGAGCTCGGCCGCCGCCGAAGTTTGCGCGCTCGGGTCGCGGCGCTTCGTAGCACCCGTCTCTGGGGCGGGGACGGCTTCTCTCAGCCGCCCCCCCCCTTTCTTCCTCCCTGCCTCGCGTTCCGGGATCGGGCGCCCGGTATGCCGTTGCCGGAGCGGGGCTATGTGTGGGGGATGCTGCTCGCACGTTCCTTCCCGAAAAAGACTCCGAAGTTCCCCGCAAGGTCGTCGTGCCGTTGCGTAACGTGCCCATGGCACGAAGGCGCTGCGGTGCCGGCGGCGGTTTGAGCCCCGGGATGCCGCGGTCGGGGACCGTGGCGGAGCGAGGAACTGGTGGGCGCTGGGTGGCGGGAACAGGTCCCGCCTGGCAGAGGGGCTGCACTGCCGGCAGAGTTCCCCCTGCTGCCCGAGGCTCTCTGCTGCTAATGTTCCGCATGGCAGCGTTCTCCTTTCCTCAGAGCTCTGCGCTGGTGCGAGCGGTCGGCTTCCAGCGGATTTGGCTGGGGAACCTTTGTCTTCGCGGTCAGGTCTGAGCGTTGCATTGATTGGAGCCCTTATCGCACCCGAGGATTGCTCCCGAATGTTAAGAAATTAAATAAGTAAACTGTGTCTTGATGACCTCTTAACGTGTCCCGCACAGTACTAAGTCAGCTTAAAAAACCCCCCAAAAAAACAAAAAAAAACCCAATCAGATTTTGGAGTGGTCTGTTTGACTTAGGTGCTGGTGTTTTGGGGCTTTTTTTTCCCCAGCTCTTTAGTTAAAAAACAGGCGTTTGATATACCAAATAAATTTTTTCTTTATTGAAAAATAGTATATGAAAACAGTATAGTGTTTGCTGTGCGGCATTTTTGTACTTGGAGCACTAATTATTAAAGTTAGCAAACAAGTAAATCTGTACAGAACCTTTAAACAGTGTATAACAACTATGCAAGAATAACTAGTCCAGGTGTGGTCAAGTTATGTGTATATCATCATAGCCCATCTGGAAACAAACTGCTCTAAACCTTGTTTTGCATTTGTACAGCTGGGCTGCAGGAAGGGTTTGCGATGGGTAATTGTGTTTCTGTACTTGCCATGGTAATTAATTTGTCCTTCTCAGTTTGAAGAAATGGCAGTCAGTTGGAGGAAGCCTATCGAAGGGATTAAACCACTTGTTCTAAAGCGAAGTAAAATTAAAGATAAAGCACAATCAGTCGTCTACTTCTGAAACAATTGAGAGGCAAAATACGGAGACCACTTTTAGGAAGCTTAGGAGCAAACGGAAACTCCTCTGACTGCAAAGGCTGAATTTAAGTCCATATGTTAATTTCTTACTTTGAACAAATTTCTGCAGAGATGTGCACGTTCTTACTTCTCTGGAATACTCTTTAAGAACAGTGGTATTAATTCTCTATGGATTCACTGCACATGTAATATATCGTGTATGACTTGACCATGAAAGCTGTTAAGCCTCTTTCACTTCCCATGTGTACAGTGTAAGGTGTCTGAGTGCATGTGAACATGCAGAGCTTGCTGGTTCCTTGGTAAAGCGCTCCAGACTTCAGTCGGGTTTGTTCCCTAGCAGCGTGAGCGCTGCAGCTCCACTCACACAGGCTGAAGTTGCTGATGGTATCAGCAGTAGCTCTCTACACTTGTCTGATAAACCGCTACAGTATGTGGGCCATTTTACGAGTTCTGTCTGTACTGTTTCATCTAGATTGTTCAGTAGAGGTCTCGCTGGCTGGCTTTGTTTGGGTATTTATGCAGAAAGGGTGTTTATAGAGTATTTAGTCTTGGAATTTGCTTTTGTATTCTTGTTTCTCAGCAGTAATGCTCAGGACTTTTGTTTTTCTGCTTGTCGGAAAAACACTTGCAAAGGGATTTGTTCTTTCTGTGAAGTTAACTTCACAGTTTACCCTTTTGTTAAAAGCTGAGAAGCACTATGTGATACTTGTAAACTATGGAAAAAAATAGTCGCAGTGTTGCTACTTCTTTTCAATACTTATTTTAAAGAGGAAACAAAAAGTGCCTTGTCTAACAAACTTGCTTTCAATCTCTCTTCGGCAAGATAGGTCTGTGTTCTTTAAGGATAAAAAAAAAAAAAACCCTGCATTGATTCTTATTTAAATTCATGTACTGTATAAATACATCATCCTAATTGATGTGTAATACCATGAATGTGTGCTTGACCACTTGCTCTTACTCAGCAAATGTGAGGGTTATTTTAATTTGATTTTATTTTTCTTTTTAATTGCACTTTGCAGTTTTTCTTTTAGACTGTATAGTATCAGAGTCTATTTGTTGCCAGTGGTGGTATAAAATTCCTGTTTTCCTGGCAGGAGAAGTTACCCTTACATTCATTACTGGATGTGTTTACTAATAAACTTGGTTTTTAAAACTTACTGTTTCAAGAGTTAAACTAGGTCTTCATTTTCTCTAAATCTGTACAGACCCCTATGTGTCCCTTTTCTAATAGTGCCATGAATGACAAAACCCCACAGTTTTCTTTAGACCAAGTAGAATTCTCTTCTGGTTATGTGTCTTCAGTTCTGTGTTCTACATGTAAATAGTGCAGCATTCTTTAAAATCTAGATATCTCCTTCACCGCTGTTAATGAATTTCCAGTCTAATTATGTTGGTGGGGTGTTTTGGTTTGGTTTTTTTATGGAAAGTTTTTGGCAAGACAAGTCAGGAAGGGTGTTAAAAGTGGTCAGTGCTGACTCATTTAATAACAAGTCATTTAAATAGTCGAGGAAAGGCAAAGACAGGGGAAAAAGCACTTTTCAGGATGTGGCTCCATCAGCAACTTCCTCATCTGCCATTATGTACCTGTTTGCCAGTCTAGGAGCAGTTGGGTATCTTCTGTAGGAATCTGTCTGTATCTGTTTTAAGGAAGCACTCTGAGAAACTGCAGAATAGGATTTTGTCAAACTTCACAGTCAAGTACTTGGGAAAAGGTCACTGAGAGGGAACTCTGATCTCTGTGTAGTGTATGTTCCTGAAAGAACAAAGTTGTTGTAGTTGAAGGTGACCTATCCTCCAAAAACCTGTGCAATTACAGCTAAACTGCTCAACCCTCAGAACGCCAATTTTGGCATGGCTATGGTTGGAGAATCACAGAATGATAGGGATTAGAAGTGACCTCTGGAGATCATCAAGTCCAATCCTGTGTAACAGCAGGTTCATCTAGAGCACAGGATCGTGTCCAGGTGGGCTTTGAAAGTCTCTAGAAGGGGAGACTCCACAACCTCTCTGGGCAGCCTGTTCCAGTGCTCTGTCACCCTCACAGGAAAGAAGTTTTTCCTTAGGTTCAGACAGAACTTCCTGTGTTCCAATTTGTGCTCGTTGCCTTTTGCCCTGTCACTGTTCACCACTGAAAAGAGTCTGTCCCCATGTTCTTGATGCCCAACCTTTAGATATTGATAACCATTTGTAAGTTCCCCTCACAGTCTTCTCCAGGCTAACCTGCTCCAGGTCTCTCAGCCTTTCCTCATAAGAAAGATGTTCCAGTCCCCTCATCGTCTTTGTAGCCCAACACTGGATACTCCTGTAGTTCCTTGTCTCTCTTGAAATTGGGAGCCCAGAACTGGACACAGTACTCCAGATGTAGCTCCACTAGGGCAGAGTAGAGAGGGAGGGCAATCTCCCTTGACCTGCTAGTCACACTCTTTTTAATGCATCCTAGGATGCCATTTGCTTTATTGGCCACAAGGGAATGTTGCTGGCTCATGGTTAACTTGTTAACTCCAGCAGGAGTCCCATGTTCTTCTCCATGGAGCTGCTTTCCAGCAGGTCAACCCCTAATCTGTAAGCCTTCAGGGAGGTTGTGGAGTGTCCTTCTTGGGAGACATTCATAACCCACCTGTTTGTGTTCCTGTGTGACCTAATCTAGGTGATCCTGCTCTGGCAGGGGGGTGGGACTAGATGATCTTTTGAGGTCCCTTCCTACTTCTAACTTTCTGTGATTCTGTACTGGTGCATGGTGTTATTTCTCCCCAGTTGCAGGACTCTATACTTGCCCTTGTTGAACTACATTAGGTTGCCCTCCACCTAATCCTCCAGCCTGTCCAGGTCTTGCTGAAAGGTAGCACAGCTTTCTGGTGTGTCAACTGCTCCTTCAAGCTTTGTATCATCACCAAACTTGCTAAGGGTACACTGTCCCTTCGTCCAGGTCATTGATGAGTGTGTTGAACAAGGCTGGATCTAGTCTCGACCCCCAGAGGAACTCTGCGAGCTACAGGCCTCCAACTAGACCCTGCACTGCTGATCACAACCCTCTGAGCTCTCTTGTTCAGCCAGTTCTCAATCCACCTCACTATTCCCTCATCTACCCCACACTTTATAAGCTTATAGCCTCTGAGGATTTTATGGGAGACAGTGTCAAAAAAGCCTTGCTGAAGTTGAGGTAGACAGCATTCCACTGCTCTCTCTTCATCTATCCAGTCATGCCATCATAGGAGGCTGTTGTGTTAGGCAAGCATGATTTCCCCTGTCAACGTGGATTTGTCAATTCCTGATAACCTTCTTTTCCTCCACATGCTTTGAGATGACCTTCGAAATGACTTGTTCCATCACCTATCCAGGGATGGAGTTGAGACTGACTGGTATTTCTGACTAGTTTTCTGAGTTGTCCTTCTTGCTCTTTTTGAAGACTGGAATGACAATGGTATTTGTCCAGTCTTCAGGCATCTCTTCTGTTGTACTTGACCTTTCAAAGATGATGGAGAGTGGCTTATCAGTAACATCAGCTAGCTCCCTCAGTGCTCATGGGCGCACACCATTGGGCCCATGGATTTTTTGGGTGTCTGACTTGACTAAATGATCTCTAATGTGACCCTCCTTGACCAAGAGACTTCCTTCTTCCTCCAAACTTTCTCTGACATCTCCAGGGACTGGGATTCCTGAGGGCTGGCCTTAGCAATAGAGACTGAAGCAAAAGTGGCATTCAGTAACTCCACCTTCTCTGTATCCTCTGTCACTCATCTCATTCAGCAGCGGGCCCCGCATTTTCCTTATTGTTCCTTTTGCTGCTGATTTACATGAAGTCCTTCTTGCTGTGTTCCCACGTTACTGAACATGCTTTTCCAACTTTTTTGTTATAGAAAATCCTGTCAGGGGTTTTGAAATTGGCTTGACACACATAGTTGAAGTAACTACAAAAAGTCCATGGTACCAATGTTTCTGAATTCTGTTATTATGAGTCCTAGATTAAGTTAACAGTGGTACATGCCTTGAGGTGGATAAACCAATTCTGTTCTTTACTACAGTATTGTTTCTTTGCTTTCTCTGAAGCTAGATAAAGTAAGTCCTCTTTCAGTAAACATTACATAGTTATATAACATTATGTAATGTTCTGCCAGAATACTGTTTTTTTTTCCAGAAATTTCTAGAGTTATATATTAGAGCCCAAAGATGAACCAGCGGCCTATGTTTTCCAGTTTATTTGAAAAGCTCACGGATGCAGTTTTCAGACTGAAGGTATGACTATAGAATAGCCATACTGGATCAAGTTAGAGGTCCCTATATAATCAGTGGCCTTTTTTTTTTTTTTTTTGGGGGGGGGGGGGGTGGGGGGGGGGGTCAAGTCTGTTTAATTTTTTTTT
>JANIJG010017966.1:0-11390 GCA_024611175.1 Megaceryle torquata
GTTGGTATTTCGAAACAAAACACACCCGGTGTGGGAATGCATTTTTTTCTGTAAGGAAAGGGGGGAACATGTTAGAGGGGGGGGGGGGGGGGAAGGCCCTCCTGTCAAGGCATGAGGTTTGGAAAGGACCCCCTTGCTTTCTAGACCTTTTCTTAAAGAGGAGCCTAGGTACAGCCAGACCCAGTCCTAGTCCCAGACTTGGTCAACAATTTATGTTCAAATGGTTATGTGCATAGTCACCTGTCAGAGTCATGTTTGTCTGTTTCAGAGCCCTGCTAAGGATGTCCACTGAGACAGATTTGCAACATTAGGTGATTTATTAAGGTGAAAAATATGACAAGTTTGAAATTGCCATTAATAAATACTCTTACTGCAAAAATGGAGTTACTAATTCCCAGGTAATGTCCAATGAAGTCAGAGGCGTGTTACCAAAGAGGTGTCCCTGTCTGGGGAGGAGAGAGGTCCAGGCCCTTTGACCCATCTGATAGCTGGAATTCTCTTCCTCAAAAGTAGAGGATTCTAAACGCTGATTTTAAGCCTATTGACATGGTAGGACTGGGTCATAGCGCATGTGCAGTTTGTCTCTTAGCAGGCTAATAGTGCTGTTAAGGGAGGGAATGAGGAAAGCCAACACTTGTTACAGATGTAGACCCTTCCTCTGGTTCTGTTGGTACAACCTCTGACTGACAGCTAGGCTTTGTCTCTGGTTTTGTTCTTAGAACCTCTGGTTGTGAGACCTTCACCTCATCCCAGCAGTCACAGTAACTGGGCCAGGTTGCAGAACTTCCACATCTGTGCTGTGTCTTGGCCAGATAAACAGGATGCTCACCCTCCTGCCCCTGTTCATTGACAGGTAAATGATAAGCACACTAAATTATCCTGCCTTCCCATCCAGGGTTGGTACAAGATAAGCACACTAATTGGCCTGCTTTCCTGTTACATTCCCACAGTGCCCTGAGACCAACTGGTCTTACTATTAAAGACTGAGGAAAAGGCGGCATTAAAGTAGCTCAGCCTTTTCCTCATCCTTTGTCACTATGTTGTCACTTAGCTCTGCAAAGCACAGCAAAAATGACTCTTCTAGCACAGACCGGTGAGTCAAGGGAGAGACTGATGTGATGTGATGCTGCTCCACAGTTCGTCATTAGTACAAACAGTCCCTATGCTGAACAAGGCATAGTAGTTTCCAAGCAAACTGTTGTTCTGGTTTTACCAGAGAGATTTATTTTACCCGTGTTCCCAGCCCGGTTTAACAAAGAATTCTTAATAACAACACCAGTTCAGTTCTGATTCCAGAGAAATAATTCTAGTATGAACTGCTCTATGGGATTTTTTTTGTTGGTTTTAATTTGGAACAGGTTTGATTCTGTCACTAGCTCAACATTAATTTTGCAATTTCAAAAAATATACTAAAAAGTTAAACTATTACATATTGGTGCGTGCACATCCACCTTACAGCTCCACTGTGAGTCTCTCTCCCACAAACTAAAGCTGTGTTAGCAGCAAGGAGAGATGTCTTAAATTTGCTGTGCTCCTGTTTTCTACCAGTTGAAAGCCATCACATGTCCAGCATGGTACTGAAGAAAAAAAAAAAAAAAAAAGACTTGTCCCACATGTGACCTTTCAGGGAGCACTGCACGGGAAAAGAGGAAAGGTCTGATGAGATAGGACCTAGAGGAGAAGGAGTGAGTCCTGGTTTGCCCAGAGCACCTTAAACAGCATTGTCCACAGCTGAGTACAATGACTACAGGCAGGTCCCTACATCCCGTGGGATCTATATAGATCCTAAATCTATATTCAAATAGCTCAAACCCTGAGGAATCTTGGTAGTGTGATGGGGGTTTATATATATGTTGAAATCCTGAAATTCCCCAGTAGCATTTTTAAAATTCACTGTCATAGCAATGTCAACAGTTTCCACAAGGTGTCACAAGACGATAGGGATCAAGCAAAAACCTCAGCCTGCACCATTATACTTCAGCTATAAGTTACACAGAAGTTGCAACCTGAGGTGAATTATACAGTCTGAGAGGTGTAGATTACCTGCAATAGCTTACTATAAAAGAGGTCTCCAAACACTGTAATGTTGGAGCTGATGCCAACAAGCACAGCACTGAACCTTGCAGTAAGGTACTTCAAACTGCTTGCGGTGCTGGCTTTTCTTAATAAACCTGCTGTAGGAAAGCCTCGTCCTTATCGAGGGGGCAACTTCTGTATAAGCTGTATAATTCTGTATAACAAACGCTCCGTATTTTGCATTTAACGTGATTCTTTATGGGTACATCGCTTTCCACCCTAAATCCTAGGTGAACTATTACTATCTGCTACGGAAAAGCTCCCATCCTTCCCTCTCTTGCCTAATGATCAAATCAGGGGCCTTAGCAGGCTTCTTACCAATACAAATGATAAGGCATATCGTTCGTAAAGCATATTGGAAACTTTTTATCGAAAATATTAATAAAGTGCAAACTTAGCATCACTTCTTGAAGCACTCATTCTGCCTCTCAGTGGGAGTACAGCAGCTCTCGCCCAACTGGGCACCGACAAAACTTCTGCAGCCAACACCATGAGCATCAAAAGCCCCACTGCCTTCAGCAGGCTTAGGCTGGCACATCACCCGCGAGGGCGTTGCAAGCTGCCGACGCGGCGGACACACAGGGTAGATGCTCTGTGGGGAACGCGCTCGTAATGCACAGCCCCATAATCCCTTAATAGCTGACGTGTGCCCGCTGCACCTCAACATACCTCTGACGAGCGTCAGGATTACCAGCCAGCATTCCCTGCTGCTGTACTACAGCAGCAAGGGCCACTTAGCAGCCTGTAATTACAGTTCGAGTTAACCATTTTGTAGCCACTGGCCTGTAATTGGAACATACACAAGACGCGCCTATTTGTCATTACAAACAAGTTCCCGAAACTCAGCTCGAAACGCCTGGGGCTAGAGCCCGCACCGAGGGGCCAAGAGAACCCTCCCGCCTGTACTTGGGGCCAACATTGGCCCATGGAAAGGCGCCCAGCCGGCGGGGACCGGGCGGGCACTGGACCGCCAGCCGCCGGTCGCTCCTCGGTGCGGCCGAGGACTTCCTGCGAGCCGCGCTCCGCCGGCCGCGAAGAGGCGGAGGGAAGTGGGCGGGGTGGGGGCGAGGTGCGCTCTGGGACTTGTAGTTTTCCCGCCGCTCGGCGAGCGGGCGGAGAGCGCGGGGTTCTATGGGAGCCGTAGTCTCACCATGGCGGGCCGCCAGCAGAGCGCGGGGTCCCCACGGCGGCCGGGGACTACAGCTCCCGGCGGGCCGTGCGCGGCCACGGCTCCTGTCTCGCCCCGTGCAGAGGGGTGAAGCGCTCGAGCCAGACGGGTCGGAGGGGGGGGAGGGGGGGGGAAGATGGCGGCGAGGTTGAGCGGCGGCGAGAACCGGCTGGTGTCGCTGCCCCTGTCGCGTATCCGCGTGATCATGAAGAGCTCGCCGGAGGTGTCCAGCATCAATCAGGACGCGCTCTTCCTCACCGCCAAAGCTACGGTACCGGCTCCCTCTTCCCTCCCTTCTCGGCCGACCCCCGCCGCGCTCGGCCTGTGCCTCCCCGAGCTGCCGCTGCCGCTGCCTCCGCGCTGGGCTCTCGCGTCACTCCCCTCCCGGCCGCAGCCGCCGTGTGTCAGTGCCGAGCTCGGCCCCGGTGAGCGGCTCTTGCTTCTCTGCCCCTCCTGCCGCTGTCTGCCCCGCGGCGGCCATGAGGCCCCGGGCTCCCGCTCTGCGAAAGGGGCTTTGGGCGTCGTCCCGTCCGGCTGAGCCTGAGCGATGCGGGACGTTCTTATTTCCACCACTGTCAGTTAGTAGAAGTTAATTCGTGTGGAAATTATAACCTTGCTGCTTTCTGATCGCGAGTGTCATTCGCTGCGCTGTGCGAAGTGTTGAAGAGCGGCACAAATGAAGTTAGGTACCGGACCCCAAGCCTGCAGCCAGTGCTCCAGGGAGATGCAGCCGTATCCTGACCCGAAGCTTCTCTGAAATCAGTTTGGCTCTGCAGCAGGCGCGGTGTATGTACAGCTGCATGTGGTGCTTCTGCCTTGAAATAGGGATTAAAGAAAACTGCTGCCAGCTATAGATGTGAATTCATACTTTGACTGTTTGCTTTTACTTTTTTTAGGAGCTTTTTGTTCAGTATTTGGCTACATACTCCTACAAACATGGCAGAGGCAAGGAGAAGAATGCTCTAACTTACAGTGACCTGTCTCATACTGCAGAAGAGTGTGAGACGTTTCAGTTCCTTGCAGGTATCTGTAGTTGATGGTAAATCCAGTATGTAATTTGAAAAATGAACTCTTGCTCTTACTGAATTGTTTTGTGAGGATACACTTCTCCTGCTGGTCATTAATCTCTAAAACATTCAGCTGGAACATGTAAACTACATCACTGAAAACACGTCTTTGTGAGTGGGGATTTTCGGCTGCTTTGGCATTACACAAGGCTCATTAGTTTTCAGAATGTTGCCTCGAGCATTTCTTAAATTCTAGCAACTGCATCTGAAAGCTTTCGGCTTATAAAACAAGATCATTGCACATCTTTCTTTAAGAACGTATATAGTCCCAAAATTACACATTTAAATCTCTTAAATCTTGTTTCTCAAAGTGATTCTTCCAATGGTTCCCTTCTTCTTTTAGATATATATATATACATACTTAGGAGAAGAGGAAATGGGCTTAAGTTGTGCCAGGGGAGGTTTAGGTTGGATACGAAGAAAAATTTCTTTCCTGAGCAAGTGGTGAGGCCTTGGAACAGGCTGCCCAGGGAGGGGGTGGAATCACCATCCCTGGAGGGGTTCAAAAACCGTCTGGATGTGGCACTTCAGGGCAGGGTTGGGTAATCCTGATAATATTTAGTAGACAATTGGACTTGGTGATTGTGAAGGTCATTCCCAACCTTAACGATTCTATGATTTTATTTATACATATGAAGACACACATATGTGTGTGCAGACACTTTTTATTGATAGTTGGGTAGTCGTTGTGACGCTGCTGTAACACGGTTCAGAAAAGGTATGGGCATAGGATAGAGGTTGAGAATAAGCTGTTCTTAGCCCAGGCTTTCTCTGGGTTCCCTATAGACGTACTTTCAGAGCATGTAGTTCTCCTTTGTCTCAGGTCCATCACTGGGCTGAACAAGTATCTTACCTTCATTCAGAAAAAAACATTTCTATGGGACATAAAAGGGAGAGCTGGTTTGTTGGAGCGGCACTCGAGCACTCATATTTTACAGCAAGTGAGCAACGTACATGAGCAGACAGTAAAGACAGCTGCCACTAATCACTTGTAAAATAAGTTCCTTACCTTGGGTTGCCTGTACTGTAAGAAGGTAACTCGCTCTCATTCTTACAGCTCTGACTAACTCACCTGGTTATTCACTTCAGTAATGTTTTTAACAAGGACTCGTTTCAGTTCAATTTCATTAGTGGTACAGATGCAGTGGTATGAATGAGGTAATATAGGCATTTCAAACTGACTATAAAAGAAACAATTCTACCTTCCAGATATCTTGCCAAAGAAGATCCTAGCTAGCAAATACCTAAAAATGCTTGAAAAAGAGAAACGAGATGGAGGAGTGGGGGAAGATGATGAAGAGGACGAGGAGGAAGACGACGAAGATGCAACTGTTGATGAAGATGTGGGATCTTAAGACCGACGGAGAACTGCTTCGTAGTTCTCCATTTTCTGTTGTATAAAGGATGTTATTTTTGTGACTGAGACTCCAGGTGCTGGATATATTTATCTACTGAGCCATGTGCTTTTGCTTTGTTTAAGAAGTTTAGAAATTGAACTCCTTGAAGAATGGAATTCTTCCCTCAGAAACATGTCGGGGTAAGATGAGCTAATATAAATCTGATAGCAGAACTTGCTCAGATTGTTTAAAATGACTTCTTCAGACAATCATTATCCAAATTTATCCCACAGTTTTCTGGGACAGTGCCAGGGCATTAGCAGTGGACCAAGCCCATGAAAAAAGTCTTCTGTAAAAACAGCTACTTGTGTAATGCAGCTTAAATAGCCAGGTCAGCACAGAAACAGGGTAGGGGATGAGATCCAGCAGCTTAAATAGCCAGGTCAGCACAGAAACAGGGTAGGGGATGAGATCCAGTCCAAGAGTTAATGTGGTTCTGCAGCTGTGGTGGTAAAAAAGTACGTGTTAGCTAATGATGTAAATGGGTAGGTACGTCTAGAACCTCTCCCTCTAATGAACTCAACTCCTGCAGTTTGTCGGCGTTCTACCAAAGTGCACGTTGAGGTTTGGATTGTGGAGAACAAGGAACCCTTTTACCATTTGTGTGACAGAGCTGGATTTGACACTTGGTTTTGGTTTGTGGTTTTTGGTTTTGGTGGGGTTTTTTTTGGTTTTTTTTTTTTTACTATAGAAATGGGAACCATCCTTTGTAGAACTTTATATGCAACTTTTTAAATAAATTTTTTGTATGAAAAATGACAGTTGATGGAGAATTGTTTCCAGCTTCGGTTATGTACATGACCAGCCTACAAGCCTAGCACATTTTATCTTTCCAGGAAGGAAGCTGGGGACAAAAGGCTTAGTGAACAGTCACTGTCAGCAGTCTGAACTAGACCCAGTCTGCTGGGAGACTCTCAGCTGCGTTACCCAGCAGTCTCTGCTGATACCCAACTAACGCTTGCACAGCGTCGTGCTCAGAGAGAAGTGACTAAGAGCTCTCACTGGGTGTGAAGAACATCCCGAGTAAGCATGGGAACGTCACGAAGGAACAAAACCTCCCACTCCAAAACACTGGGCAGTGACCTGCCCTAAATCAGTCAAGGAGATGTCTCAAGCCACACCCTAATTTGGCCAGCATGGTAAAGAGTTAAGGAAACGCTGTCCTCCCTCTCGGGATAATACCAACAGCTTCTCTAGGGTAGAACACAAGAATACACTCAACTGCCTTTGGAAATACAAGGCAGCAAGCTTCAGCAGCTCCGGAATCTGGCATGCACCAGATTTGTTCTAAGAAAGCAAAACAGAGAGTTAGGCAGGTAAAGCCACGGACTGGCAGAGCAGTCGAGCTACCCAGCCGCACAAGAAATGCTCTTACTATTTTAGAAGAGCAAAGTAAGCTGCACTATAAAAAAAATCTCCCTATACTTACCCTAAATCAAAATCCTATTGCATCAGGAATGCTGCAGTGAGTGCTAAGTGATGTTTTATCCCCAGAGAAGTTCCCAAATGCAGAACTAGACCATTTCTTCTTCATTTATTATTATTAAAAGCATGTGGAGACCTGTGGGCAACTGAGGGCCTAAGGCTGGCAGGGGGGATATGTAAACTGTGTGGAATTGCTCAAACAGTTGCTGGGTTTAGTACTTGCCAGATTTTTTGGGGGGAAAAAAAAGGCAAATCCAAAGCTCCTTGTACACTAGCATATAATTGCATGGTAAACAGGGTAGAGGGCAACAAGACAAATCACTGGGGACCCATAAAGCACTGGCCACCCAACCAGTTGTGTTCAAGAGTCGCAGAGGAACAGTCTGATCCCAGAGCTGGCATCTCCACTGTTTACTCAGAGATACTGTGGCTAAGGCCAAACAATACCTGGCCCACGGTTACATTAGATGGGTCCCAACTGTAGGATGCAGTGACCTCAAACAGCCTTGGGCAGCTGCATTTGAAGGTACAGACATCAGGGCTGATAAGTTTACAGAAGTGCCAGTTCTGCTTTTTTAGACCTGGCATTTTCCCCCACCAATTGTCTGTTACGCAGAACCCTCTGACACCATGACCCAGTACACGTGTGCCTGTGCTGACACGGCTGCGAGCACCGGTGTCCCGGGACTGAAGACAGTATGCTGCTACTGGGACATGGTGAGATCATGGCCAGTCCTGTGAGGGTCAAATGAAGAGGGAAATTCTGCTGTTGTTATTACAAGGCCAGTGCAGTGCTTGACCATTTCATCCACGTACCTGGGCTATGTGCACAGTCGGTAGAGGCGTCCCTGGTCACAAGCAGCCCACACCAGCAGGCCGCCACGCTTCACTGTCCTGCAACCCGGCCTCATTCACAGATGCGAATTAATCCTTTCTGCTTTGGACCTGTAGCCCAAGCAGTGGCTACACAGCCTGAGCTGAACTGAACTGCTTGGGAAGAGAACTGAGATGAACCATGGTCCTCACATTGGCCCAGGCAGTCACCTCCTCCCTGTAGCCAGGCTGCAAAATGCTTTGGTGCACACCTGGAGAGGAGGAGCAAGCACAGATAATGCATTATGAGGTCCTCTTTACATCTGGTGTCCTTGAATGACAGAGAGATGTGACTAGGAGGGAAAGCACCATAAAGAAAAATCCATCTGGAAGTGGTTGGGTGGAGGGTCTACGTTCTCAGGAAGCTGGTGGTACTACAAGGGATAACTTGGCCTGCTTAGGGTGTTCAGGGGATTTTGAGACAGTGGAACCCAGGCGAGGGGACACTTTTCCAGGGTTAAACTATTATATGCATTACCTTCCTCCCCTCCCTTTCCCCCCTGCTGATTACTAGCTTGCAAGATGCTTCCCCACCAGCCAAGGCTGCTCAAAGGACATGAAACTTCCTAAGCTGGCAAAAATGACAAAAGAACTGTGGTTACTAAGTATAAATGACCGTATTTCATCCCTCTTAGAAGTTTCCTGTGGGATGATGAACAGAGTCTGTCAATTAGTGAGGCCACAAGAACTCAAACGCCCTTCTGGATTCATTCAGAGTCCTCTGGCTGGAGACTTCAGAGCTGCCAACGTTTGCCACAGCCATCTCCAAGGCCCTGCATCTGCCAGGCTTGTTGCCCTCAAAACCAGTAAGCGGTATTTTTTTTCTCCTCAAAAGCTTGAGACAAGGCAAAACCACATCTAATTCAAAGTAGTATTTTAAAAACAAGGAAAAAAATAAAAACTCTGCTTGAACTGTCAGAGACAGCTGTGACTATTTCATACTGAGTAAAACCCATCTGTATTTGCAGGGTTGGGCTCCCAACAGGAGCCCTCGGCATGCTTGCAGTTCCTTTTGATATCCTCCTTCCCTTGATGCTTTATACTAAACACCAAGTGCTTCCTTCTTTCCTATTTAAACATTCGTCACTGTTGGCTTGCACTCAAGAAAAGAACAAAAGGTAGGATTTCAAGCAAGTGGCTTCCAAAATGCTGACCTTCCATAAATAATTTCAGGGATGTAACTTGGAACACTTAAAAGCAGCACAAATTGCCTCTAGAAATCTGGGCAGAGAGAAGGCAAGAGCCCATGGAAACATCTGAAATGCACCCAAGTGGTGTAATGCAGGGGAGGGTAATGACTACAAGAACCTTTTGGCTCTCAGACAACAGATCTGGCATGAAAGGAAACAACAAAGAGCCTCCAGATCAGCCCATTTACATTTGGATTACTGTTTCACTGAGCAAAATCTGATGTAGCATAAGGAACCGCTCCAGTACAACCTCCAATCTGCCACTGGGACCATTAACGACAATTTCTGAGCTACAGACTGAAGCCATCAATAATTTTAGTTTTGATTCTGACCTCTGTCAGCAAGAAAAACACACCACCAGTGCTTCAATATTCCTACTATTTGCACACGGGTGCTTTTTACTCACGTCCTGGGATTTCTCTGGTAGCATTTCGCAGCTCCCCCGCTCACGAGCCGTCCTCCCAAAGCTCTTCTGTCCTTACTAGGAGAATTATGTTGACCTGTGAATACATCGTGCTGTGTGCTCATGGAAAAAAAAACAAAAACAACAACCAACCAACCAACAGCAGTCTCACAGTGCACAAGGAACACAGTGAACAGTGTCAGTGAACAAGGAATTGCACAAGGAACTGCAGAAAATGGCCAAATTCAATAAAAAAGACATCAGGCAAAATCTTGTAAAGATGAGGAATTTTATTTTATTGACATACTATGAGGCAAAACAAAATTGACACCATACAAAATAACTTTATAAAATATCATTCACATCATTATTTTGTCAGGAATTACAGCATTCTGAGCTTGTTACAAGTCTTCTGTTTTGAGGTGAAAAACACTACGCTAAATCTTTAGTACTAGTTGTATATATACAGTAAGAAACCAAAACAGAAACTGTTAGGTTTTTTCATGAGTTTATTGCAAAAGTAGTGCAAACTATTTTACCTTGCAAGCTGTAAAACAAACTTGGAAAAGGACCCACCTAAGCTTAAAAACATGACAATAAATGCTCAATTTCACAGCCTTTGAAGCTTCCTTCAACAGTTCTCAACAAAGAAATTCCCCATCTCTGCATATTTTTCAATTGTTACTGACTCGGAAATGAAGTAGATGATGCCCCTGCACCAGCAAGCAGCCAGAGAGCAGGACGGAGCCTGATCTCGCAGGGGGCACAACCCTTTGCCAAGGCGGCACTTGGGCAATGGGGGGCAGCCGAGCCCACGCCCGGCCGCTTCTCCATCGCCCCCAAAACATCGCCCGACAGGGCAGGTTTGGTCAGTTTGCTTTTCCTCTATTAATAAGCTGCCCCTCTCCACATTCATATTTGAGAAAAGAGTTAAGAAAGCAGTACAAGAAAAAATAGTAATAATAATAATTAAAAAAATCAGTAATAACTAGGAACATATATTGTCTGTTTTAGAACTGTAGTATCCTTTTCCTGAAGTCTACGTAAAGCGTATTTCCTCGTGGTCCCCCACCCCCCTGTGTACACGACATAGGGCAAATCCCATCCCGAACTACTGCATGAAGCCAAGGGAGGATACTACATTCTACGAGATCAACAGAAAACAACGGTCTAAAATTGCTACCAGGGTCCCCAAAGCAAAACAGGTAGCTAGTAATCTACTAAGAAAAAATAATTAAAAAAAAAATCAAAGCAAACAAATGCTACATGAAAAATGTTAAAGGAACAAAATGCAGCATATTCAGGCTCTTTTTTTTTTTTTTTTCTTGAGGTACCTATATAAATATTACCTTCTGCCCAAAGTACTATTTGTTTTGTTAAAAAACTAAAGTCCTTACCATGAGCCAATTGCAGGGCATACATTATTACTGAGAAAGTGCAACCATGCTGATAATTTATATGCAGCATATTAAAGGATGATTAGGCTTTAGAAAATATAGCTTAAGTATAGACCTGATGGAGCAGTTTTATAAAAACATTTAACAGAGGCATTTTCCTTTTGTTCGAGTCTCTGTGCAGCAGAAAGCCTTAGGAAACAGCTTTGAAGTCCTGCCACGATGGAATGTCAGCACTTTTACAATTCCATATATATTTTCTTTAATATTTAAACTAAATACAATTTTACAGAAAACACCCCCCCACCACCACCCACCCCCATTTAGGTACTGGTAAAAAGTCAATTTTTTTTTTGATTTTTTTTTAAACTTCAAAAAATGATAGCATATCACAACT
>JANIJG010017966.1:11490-53462 GCA_024611175.1 Megaceryle torquata
AAGGAATTATTTTTAAGTAAAAAAGGTTCACAGAGTAGAAAAACTTACACATAGTTGTAAACTGTTACATACAAAACAGTGGAGAAAAAAAAAAAAAAAAGAATGACATTTTATTCCCTTAGCCTTACACGTGTATCCCTGCATTTTCTATACACACACAAAGCTGTGTCCTATGTGTACGTATATAAATAGATACACAGAGATGTACAGAGCTAGGGTTGGGATTATCTATTTTTAAAAAAATTCTTTCCTGGGTATTTCTCTTTGCCTAGGTCTGCTGTGATACTGTACATTTTATGACTTGATACCCTGAAAAATAGTTTAAAATTTGCTAAAACTATCTTTTGTGGCTCTTTTTTTTTTTTTAATATACTTTGCGATTAAAATTTCATTTGCTGTTTTTAATTAAGACTATGACTTTTGATTGTTATGCACTGGGAAAAAAAAAAAAATTAAATCCAAAGGCACAAAGAAGAAAACTCAAATGCAATATTGTTGTCTCCGGTTTTGGTTCGCAGGGTGCTGCCCCCAAAGGGGTCGAGCATCGCACGCAGTTTTGGTGGCTTTTGCCAATCTCATCGACAATTTGAGTAAATAGCACCCAACTGTTTGCATGAGGTAGATCCAAATCGGGGGGGGGGCGGGATAAAAGAATCTGGGTCCCCAACATTTTCTTTGCCTCTATATTAAAATGTTTTAAGGATTGTATGTCAGTTGTAAGAAGTGGAAATGATGGCACTATCTGAAGCAAGCACACAAACTCAAACCCAGCTTTTTAAGATATAAATTTAAGTGTTAAATCACAATCCTCCTTCAGGCAGAGATCTCCTAGCAGGGGAGGGAGGAGAATATATTCAACAGGGAAAAAAAACAAACCAAACAACAAACCAACATAGAAAAAGCTGCAAGTTGAGCCAGCCTTTTTCAGTTGGCTGCCAGGAAATGCCCGAGAGCCCTGGTTCTGCAGAGCAACAGTGACAGCCAGTGCCTAAAGAAGCCAGGCAGTTTACACATCTACGAGTTTCCCTTTATTTCTCAGGTGAGAAAACTTCCTTTTCTACCAGTTCAGCTTTCATCGGAACATCCTACTCTCGTCAAACAGTATTTCCGCAGACTCTGAGAAAAATCTGACTAATTTCATCATTTCGTTAAGGCTTAAATTAAAGTGGCATCGCCACACAGCATCATGCAAATGTTACAGCTACGTCAGCAAGATACGTACAATGTACTGAAAACTACACACACCTACGTGAAGCCTCATCCTTCGAGTAATGTCAAGCGACGCTCGATGGAGTAAATTCCACAATGCCGCTAACGCACCGGAAAAGCCATCGAGGGTATTTCCGCCTCTGCTTTTTGTATTACAAGTGCTACTCTTACCCAAACAGCACTACATCAGTTATATATTGCAAGCACAAGCCATTTTAATACAGATGCAACACACGTACAAACTAGGCAACATACATTTAGTACCACTTAAAGTGAGGCCCTTAACATCGTGTCTTCTCTTTTTTTCTTGGCTTTTTCTTTTCTTTCAAAAAAATAGTTGGCTTTAAATGGTTGTAAAAACTTTTTGATTCAAGGGAACATTTACAATATGAAATTTCTGAATTGATTTTTTTTAAGTTATTGTATAAAAATAAAAACAAATTTGAAAGCTACTGAACAAAACATTCAAACCTTAACAGATGTCAGTTAAATCTGCAATGTACCAAAATTGAAGGAAAACAAACAAACAAAAAGAATTAAATCTATACATTCTGTTTTCCCATCTCACCTGCCCGAGATCACATTAACCACTTTGCTGCACAGAAATCTGGGACTGGATCTTTACTTAAAGATCCCTAAATTTTGGTTGTTTTTTTTTTTGTTTTTGTTGTGTTTGTTTTTGTTTTTTTTTTTCTTTTTTTTTTCTTTTTTTTCTTCTTTTTTCCTGGTGATTGTACATGCTGTGGAGGCCAGTGAAACTGTGCTCATTATTTCCAGCAAAATACTGCCTCTGTATCTTTTATCGACAGTCTATAACCAGTCCCGCTTTGCTTTCACCAACACCTGGGTGTGTAGACACACAGACACATATGGATTTACAAACACCCATATACATATATAAAACCCACCAAGCTTTATCAAGACATTACAGAAGACAAGTGGTAACACACTTCAGGACAGCACCTGACTATGCCAGATACACTTCCCCATCGCACCTACTTCAAATTTCAGTTTTCAATTTAGATCATTCCAAAACTTACTCAATGTGGGGTTTTTTTGCTGTTGTGGTTGTTGGTTTAGTTTTCCTTTGGTGTTTTTCTTTCAAACAACTTTTCTTTCTTTTCTTCCCTCCCTGAACAAAAAAGCCTGGCTTTCCCAAATGGTTTACTGCTAATTATTCCTTAAATAAACATCGTTAACAAAAACCACAAACTAAGCCTTCCCCCACAAGTACTCAAATTATTTTTACAACCCCAAACCAGGTAAGAAAAAAATTGTAAAAATGCAACAATCTCCTTGTGGGAGACATTCTGGGGCTTCACCATTGACAGACAACTGAAGATCAGTTAAAGATTCAAGTCGGTCAGGCAATTAGAGACACATTACTTTAAAGTAAAGTTACAAAGTTATCACTTGTAAATGAGATAAGCAATTTAAGGGCTCACTCTTGTTAAGTTCTATGAGAAAATGCATCAGGAACAACAAAATTAGAGTCAATATACTTTTTTTTTTTTTTTTAATAAACACAGAACTGGTGGCATCAGAGCATCTCACAGCTGATGAAGAAGTAACTTTGGCGAAATCTAGAAACAAATTTCTTTGTACGTTACGTAACGTTGATAAGCGACGATGACCCTACCTACCCGCAGCACGCAGTCCAGCATCACCCAACGGCTGAGATCCTGAGGTGCCCGCAGGGCACAGACCTCATCTGCTGTGAGGCAAGCACGTGGCAAGCAAAACGATGCAACCTGCCGTGCAGTGGCACGAGCTTCCTCTGGCTGTGGATTTAAAAACAGGAAAAGCTGATAAATGCAGAATAGAGTGTCCACATTAAACACTGAAGGTTTTTTTCCCCTGACAGGAAATCTAATCTAACAAAGCAAACACAAAGAGCCCCAGCCAGGGGACTAGGAACTCCCAAGCTTTCTTGCTGACCTTCTCACAATTCCTGCTTGCCAAGCACGCTCAAAAAAAACCCCATACGATGGCCAGAACAGTTTAAATTGCTATTTCAGGGACAATTCCTCGGCTTGCTCCCAGCTTACTCAGTATCTGTAATCCCTGCTGATGATCAGAGAATAGTTATTCTAGCAAGTATTGTAGTTGTGCGTAAATATGGTGGGAAAAATAACAAACAGTCAAACTAAAGCAGACCACTACAACAGCACATTCAAAGTGGGAAGGAATGGGGGGGGGGAGAAAAATCTGTGTGCTCGTAACAGCCACCGAAAATGAGTTATGTGCTTCAATACAGATTTAGAATGCGAATACTACGCTCTTCAAAACAACACAGGCTGGTGGGTTGAAGAGCAGTCACAGGTAGTTTTAAGCTGTATCTGCTGAGGCAGTCCATGGATGGGTTTAAAGCAACTAGTCTTCTGGGGATATTTAGAAGAGAGGAAGGGAGCATCCAACCTGCTTCTCATGCTGGAGGGTCAACCTCAGCACTGCCATCTGCAAAACTCCCAAAGCTACCTCTTAGCAACCTATCCAACCTCCAATTTCAGCAAACACCCCTGTCCTTGCTCCAACCAAGTCCAAAGCCCTCTGATATGAAGGGCTGAGAACAGAAGTCCACTGTCTACCAAGAGGCTCCTTTTGGGGCAGGTGCCAATGGACACATGTGGGGCGGGGGACTGGTGGCCCCTCAGCTGTGCCACAGCTCTGGCTGCACTCACAGCCCCTTGCAGAGAAGCCAGAAGGAAAACCAAGAGAGTTGTTATTTAACTGTCACCTTAACAAGTGCTTAATTAGCAGTTTTACAAGAAAATGGCGAGGGAGAAGAAACATTTTCATGAGGGATGCGGTATCTGGCACAGCACCCAGAGATTCTCTCTTCTCAAGGGGCATGAGGAGCACCAAGCTCTTTAAGCTTCCCAATGCTCCTCTGGGTTTGCAGACCTAGTCTAGAGAGCACACAGGGTTGTTCTTGGGGTTTTCCAAGGATGTGCTGCGGGAGAAGCGCGTTCAGCACACCCATCCGCACGGTGAAAGCCCTGCCAGGCCCCAGCTGGGTCAATAGTGTCCACGGATCTGGAATACAAGATGTAGTGAAATCTTTTCTGAAAAGCAGCCATTTACCCTGGAGGAAAACCTTATACATCAGGCTTTTGGGGGAGCTCTGTACAATTATAAGCAAGAACTGAATAAATTTTTCAGGATTTTCACCCGTTCAGTTGTGAGCTTCATTATGCAGTCACTCACTAATTGGCTCAACAGGAACTGGCTTCCAGAAAGTCAAAACTTCAGCAATCCTCCCTGCCATCAATTAGCTTCATTAGTGTCTACACCCAAAGATAAAGATAATGAAATTGTAGGTAGCATACGATCCCAGCAAACTTGCTTCTGAGATGCCGATGGCCACAGCACAAAGCCCAGTTATTTCTGAATACAAAGAAGAGCCCCAAGTCTTAACACTGCTACAAAACCACACCAGCGTGTTGTGCTTAAACAGGTAGTATTTCTGTCAGCAGAGTGGTTAATTATAAAATGAGAGCTTGTTTGCATTCACTGTAAACAAAATATAATGTACTGACACAGTTTACTAGTTTCATTTCAGGTCGTTTAAAGCACCTTTAGTCTGCACACAGTTCTTTCCTGGTTGAGCTATGGCCAAGGTTTTGCACATAACTGGCACTAAGTAATTGCAATATGAACACGCACAAGTTTTAGGGTTGGTGTTTTTGGTGGTTTGGAGTTTTTTTGCCCATTTTCAAGTTCATACTGATCTGAGCAGGGTATATAGTATTTGCACTGTTACAGTCTCACATCAGCTTATCTAAAAAATACTTTAAAAAATATTCCAATACACCAGTTCTGCCTCAAGATTCAAAAGTCAACTTCAAGCACCTTCCTGCCATTTTCAGGGAAAGCACAACATTTTTCAGGCAATACCTAAAGCACAAAAACATTTTCCTTTGGAAACAACAGTATACAAACTCAGCAAGTGAAGGGACAGGTTGCAGAGGGAGTTGCTGCTATCGAGTAACCCTGCACAAAAGCAAACGTGCTGGCTGTGTGATTTGCTTTGCCACTTCTGACGCTTTCTTAACATCTTGCATCAAACACAAGCCGCATCTACACCTCAGGAAGATAGAAGGAGCGACAAGCAGCCGTCCAAGATCACAGTATGGCACCACTAGCTCACCAGCAAGAAACAAAACAGTAAAAATACAGCTTGTTCAGGAGCATTTTGGCTGCCTAGTAGTAGGTTCACTTTAAAAAATTAATTCATCTGTGGAGGAATACAGGAGGTAGACTTTAACTGCATCTGCTCGCTAACTAGACAATATCACAAACCCAGCTTATGGAGTCATTTGGCCAAGCCATTACATTCAGATTGTTAACACTTCAGGCAAAGAAACGACACAAAAAGCAACTGGAAGACGCTAAACGAGCTAAAACGGATTACGCGCCACACTAAACACACCCTCCACACCCACCCTCCATATCCTTCGGATTAAAACCAGCTCTCCAGTCATTAACCCTCTGAAACAGAAGGCAAAACTTGCTGTTGTGCATCCTAATGCAGATGACAGAGCTGGAGTTCAAGTGTCTCCAGTCTCCGAGGGTTAAAGAAGCAAAACTGCTGAGGGATGGGAGATCGGTGCTCTCTCACGTGGCAATTGGGGGCACGACACTATTTCTTGGTTCAGAGCACTCAAACATCTACAGCACTCGACAATTCCACGTCTGTGGAGGGACACAGACCAAGAGGTTGTCACGTGGATCCCAAATCCCTATTTCTGCCACACAGACCAGTTCTTCACAGGAGACAAGAATCTGATGCTAGAAGCAGCCACGAAAGCGCGCGACGGCTACAGTCCAGCTATCGCGCTAATGCCGTTAGTCGCCCACCAGCAACATCAAAGTCACCCAACAGTCGAAGATTGGCATTTGAAGGTTGCACGGACAACAAGCAACACACTGGTAGTTTAAAAACCAGTCTTTGTATCTTTACAGTGTGAAAGGAAGGTGCAGAGAGGAGAGTGGGAAGTAGTATTTTATAAATACAGACAAACCCTAAATATTTCCACTGGAATAAAGCAGCTGTGCCCTTGGATTCCTATCAAAATGCAAACAGAAAGTAAAACAACATTTAAAACCAAAGCTCATATTGCAATCCTGGAAAGTATGGCAGTATTCCTAAAAATATAAGACCAACAAAGAATGGCATCCACAGAGTTTCAGTATTTGCTGTACTTAGAGCTATTTACAGTATTTTCAAACAGCTACAGCAGATGCAACAAAGAAGTGTTACAGTAAAAAGGGAGTTTAAAAAAGAAAAAAAAATAAATCAGTGCAATCACCTCCTACTTGAAGTTTTCCTTAGAAAAGGCTGCATCAAGAAGCATGTGACCAAATGTAATATAAAAGTTAAAAAAAAAATGTACTGTCCTGTGTTAAAAATTGAGGAAGCCACACTGTCAAGGAAAAATACACCAAGAGATGCTACTGTAGAAGAGTATTAAAAAAAAAAAAACAACAGGAAAAAACATGAATTCACTACTGGTATCAGGTGTGAAAAATACTGAGAACTTTTTATACATTCCTTTATTTGATGTGTAAAAGATCTCTTTAAATAAAAGTCCCTTATGGGTTTGTTATGCCACCAGAGATGCTTATTGGATTATGTCAAGAGGCAAAGATGCCCACCTAAATCTCCCAAGGTCCCAGGTCTAGCACTTGCAGTCTTGAATAAGCACAACCTGCAGGACCAACCTGTTCTCACTTCAAAATACCAACATTCTTCCTCAAAAAGAAACAAACCTGCATGTACACTAGAAAAATTCCTAGAACAATCCACGAAATTTGGCCGGGGGGTGGATGTTAACATAGACCTGCCTCCTGTCTGTGCTCTCAGTTAAACAGAAAGTTTAGGGATTCACTGGCATGAGACAGACTGAAGTTCCTACAGGCGAGAAGCAGTGACCACTGTCGCTGAGGAATCCACTGCACTGGCAGCAATGTGCCAAGCCCTCCAGATGATGATCTTGCATTTAATAGAAAGCCGCTGTGAACGTACACATTAAATTAAAGTGTCCAAAGCATCTTAACTGGATTAGAAACTTCAGACTTTTCAGAACTGGCCACACAAAAACCTAAAGCCACACACCTACCCTTTAAAAGTTTAAATTTAAAAATCCTCGTGGAAATACTATCTCTTGTCTTAGTTATAGAAACAATCCACTAACATGCAAACAAGACTTCGGTAACAAGGGACCGAGGTTGCAGGAGTTACTGATAGAGACAGTCACTTTCTGCCTTCACAACTGGGGAACATTGCCTGGGAGCCTTGATGAAGAGCAGAAGTATTTTTTATGGGTTTATGGTGTCATTTTTTTTAAGCTAGCTCCGGCAGATTAAGACAGAACACCTTGCCCTAACAACAACTAGGGGAAACAGTAAAAACTCACCCAAAACCTGACAAACTTAGAAACATGGAAATTAATACGGCAAAGTTTCTGGAAGGTGGAAGATCATTGATTGTAATTCAGCAAGCCAAAGACGGTTGCTGAAAATACTTCAAGCCAAAATAAGGAGTTCTAATACAACCAAATGATCTCTCTCCACACATCAGTGCATATATACAAACTCATAGTGTTCCGATTGCATAGGGCTATCTTCAATGCCAAACTCTTATGAGGCAGAGATAAATCCACCTCCTTCCAACGTCTCACAACAGGACATTTTCTCGACTCTGTTTCCTGGGTGCTAAAGAGGTGGACACATTATTGTATTTAGCCACTGGAGCAGAAATTTCCAAAAGCAAGCAAACCTCATTATTGCATCAAGTTTTGCACAGTTAAAAAAAAAAAAACAAAACCAAAAAAACAAAACCAAAACCAAACAAACAAAAAAACAAAACCCACAAAGAAAACCAAACAAAAAAACCAACAAAACAAAACAAAAAGCCCAAAAAACCCCAAAACATCCAAACAAAAACCCCCAAACCAACCAAAAAACTAAACCAAACCAAAACCCCTCACAAACATTTTATGTTTGTTGATGATTTTCTCCTCCCAACAGAAGCATTCTGTACTTGCTGCTGCTGGTTTCTGGGGGGTTGCTACAGAACAATGTGCTTCGGAAGGGCTCCCTGGAGGTGTCTAGTTCAGTGAGCCGAGACTGCACAGGGACCTATCCAGACAAGTTCGAGCCTCTCCAAAGACAGAGATTCTACAGCCTGCTTCAGTCTGTGAATAATTTTGTTTCAATAGTGTTACCATTTCCATAAAAAAAAAAAACAAAAAACAAAAAAAAACAAAAAACCCAAAACCCTCAGAGAAAACTAATCCTTGTCAAGCAGCTCAATAGTATCTGTGTCAAGCACACTCTTTTAAAGCAGAAGAAATACTGCAGTACTGGCAGTGGTCAGTTTGTCCATCACACTGGGAATAAATAATTGCACCCTGGTGACAAAACCCTATCACTTTTTAGACTGCTAAGCACCAGGCCTCCTGCACCGATGGCTGAATTTAAGCCAAGGAACAGAGCAAGAGGAAGAGGAGCAAGGGACGAGGTCCTGCCCAGCGCTCTTTTGCGACAGGAGGCACACGGCTCCTTTGCGTGGGCTGAAAACAAACACGTGCCGGAGGGTAACGCACATTTGGTTATTGCTGACCTGAGCTGCATAGTGACTTAGTGGTTATAACTGTCTACCTCAACTGTGACTTCAGCAGCAGGAATGTGGGTGAGATAGAGACATCTGGAGCTTTGTGTTTACCTGAGATATTGCTGTTCTTACAAGACTCATGGGAGGTAAGGAAAATGAAATTTAAAAAATAAAAAATAGGGTGGCATTTGTTGGGTTTTTTCTTTTGACAGGAGACATTTCTGAATATATAATTTACATTATAAATATTCCCAGAAAGATAGCTGCTGGACTTACAGAATGCTGTACTTTTCTAAGTATATACTTAATAGTTTTTTAGAAAAATGCTTAAAATTATCCCCTATGGGGCATGGGAGGGGAGAGAGGAAATCAAGCCATAAATAATTGCCAGTATTAGAGGTTTAAAAAGATCCGTAAAGAGGTAAAAACGTCCCTAGTCTGAAATGCATATAACCATCCCAAGTTCTTCATACTCAGGGAAGGAAAGCTACACAAAATTTCTCTTCGTTCCTAGAGGATACACAGACAACGGCTACTCTCAGATTAAGGATCTGACTAACACTCCTTTTCTCACAAAAAAGGAACTGCAATGACTATTCCAGCCCAATGAATACATCCTAAATAGGATGCAGTGAAGTCCCACAATCTGCTTTTAGAAATAAGATTTGAGGTCAAGACAGATTCTGCCCCCCTTGCCCACCTGACCACCCACGCGAAGTCTTTTATTCTGTATCTGCACAGAGGGAAGAGGGGAATGAATTTCACATCCAAGAGGTCTCTGCGTAACAAACAGCAAACTAAATGGCGTTTTAAAATGGTTGATCTTCTTCCTACTTGTTACAAATAATTCCTATAAAACAGTAATTCCTATAGAAAATGCTGCCAAATTAAAATCTTCACTGAATTATGAAACTTCTCAAGCAAACGCAGCGAGAAGTGCAACAGCCCCACCATGGAAAGCTTTTGCAGCTTCGCGGTACGTTCGGGGAGGTATGTCCAACCTGGCTGCAACACAAAGACAATGCAACCTGCACTTTGCTTTATCTTACACCAGCATCATTTCAAATCTGGATTTAGGGAACTATGACCAAGAAGAAAACCTGACCCAACAGCCTAACCACCAAATTAGAATACTACAAATATGGTTCATCTAGTAACATTGTCGTCTTTTCACCTCAACGCCACTGACGACTGACACGCTGCTGTAAGGTGAAGACCTGAATTTGCACAAAGTTATGTACCTAAAAAAAACTCTTGATGCAGCAAATGTTGGGCATTTTGTAGCTTATTCAACAGCAACCGGTTCTAGTCTATCCGCTTTATGGCACAGACCCCTGTATTGGTTAAAGCTACTCGCCTGTCTCTGTGGCTAGAGGTAAATGTATTCAAAACAGTGACTGAGCATTTGCTAAGAGAAAAGGGAAAAGACAAAGCAGTATCAGTCACTGGAAGAGCATGACATTTTTTAAAACCTGTCTCTCAGCATGTTATTTCAGTTAGCCTCTGAACAAATAAACAAACTGAAGTCAGCATAAACAAGTTTCCTGGGCTTTTTCCATTTACTTCTAAATCTGCTTGTGGCATCGTAATTAGTGCAATGGTTTCCATATGTATTATGGTTGGTTTTTTAATGAACCCAGTGTGCAAACTAACAGAAGAGTCTGTCTAATAATTATCAGTTTTAATTAATGCTTCTCCTAAGAGAATGGCAAAGCTCATCTCACATTTACTATTGACGTTATGCATAATGAAGAGAGTTTCACCTCCCTTCATAAGTAAACTTCAGTTTCCTATGATTTCTCTTTACTGCATAGATTCTCTGACTTGTGTCTAAAGTAAGAACAGTGAGCCACTGTCCTCTAGTAGAACTCCTGCTTCACCAATATTCAACGTATAAATAGAACACAATCGTTTTGTGCTTAAAGGAACGTAGAATGTTGGTCTCGTGTGCGTCTCTGAACTGCACAGGTAAACCTGCTATGTTGTGTGCACGCTTAAAAAGCCTTTCTACAAATTACAAGCTATACAATATACACTGTATGTCTCTCTGAACTCTCACAAAGTCGATTGCATATTTTTGCATTTGAATAGTAATGTCCCCACAATAAGGTTTTTTAATTTCTAAATCCAAAGCATTCTTGATATGTTAACAGAAGTATAGTGAGCACTCCTTAGTAAATAAAAATAAATAATAGCATCTAGTCTATCACATTAATACTGTGAAACACATATAAAATTTACATTAACTCACACAACAGTGAAAAAGGATTGTACTGGATTTATCACCACAGACCCGTATTCTTTAGAGACTTTGGAAAGTAATGTCACAGTCCTGCATGACAAATTCTAAAGTTAGCTGTCAGTATGATTGAAAAGAAAAAAAAATCATTACTTTTTTTTTTTTTTTCCTTTTTTAAATGGCACATTTTCTTTTGCCAATCTAATTGGACCTATTAAAAGCTTAGGTACAAGTTCATTCTTCTTTGAAATTCGTTAGTCTATGAAAAACTTTTTCAAATGCAGCACAATATAAAACATTCAAGAACAAGCTTCAGAAAATACATTTGCCCTTAGACACAAAGAGAATAATCTTTAAAAGACAGCTGAAAACCAGAATTTTGTCACTTTTCTTTTGAAAATAAAAATTTTGTAAATGCATCTAGAATAATCAAGGCTTCATAAAGAGTCAAAAAAAATGCTTTGCTTTCCTTTGTATTAAAAGCTAATTCACAGTATTTTAGCCCATCAAACTTTAGTATGAATTAGATCTTTCCAAATTATTAAAAGCAATTAAATGAACAGCAAACTGAATGAGGAATTTTGTGGGTTGGGTGGTTGTTTTGCCTTTTTGTTTGGGTTTTTTTTCTTTTTTCCTTCCTTTTTTTTTTTTCCCCTCCCCCCCGTAAGCCCTGAGATCACAGCTCTTGATTTAATTATAAAATATGGGTCTGTTTTATACCAAGCAGCTTAAGAGATTTTTGTTTTTGTTTTTTTGGCAAACCACATTTCCAACAATAGTGGGGTTTGGTACAAGAATGCAGTTCATAATCAAGTCTGAAATTCTGGACTGGTTTCTTGCAAATGGAAAAAGAGATAAAAAAAAAGAAATAATTAAGATGCATCACTGGTTGGTGGCTGTCACTGTCGCTTGGGCAACTGTTGGTCTAAGTGCAGCTGGTCTCGTGTGAATCCAACTCTGTATTGTACTGAGTCGCTAAACATTAAAACATGTCAAGCAAAGTACATAGTGCGCAACGTGTCTTGATGAACTTGAACTGCTTTAGCAAGTGCTTGATGATCTCTGCCATTACTCTGACCGGAAGTGTGGCTTCCTTCAGCACTGAAAGAGAAGGGAGGTGGGGAGAAAAAAACAACAGAGATTGGGGTGGAGGGGAAGACAGACCCTATTTCATCTGCCTCTCCCTACATATGTGCTTGTGTTGTTCATTTCTTCTGAACAGAATGGTCAGAAGTTAACTACCCTTAAATCGCCGCTGAAGTTCTGAAAACAGAAAAAGCACTGGAACATACAGGAATGTCTTCTGCTTTTTTCCACAGTGTAATTCAGTGGTAAGATCAAATTTACCCTCAAACTGCTGAGGAAACTACTGACCCCAGAATTAACAAACCCATTTCCTTCCTTCCTTCCTTTCAAACGCCCCTGTACTCAGCACTGGTGAGGCAGCAGCTTGAGCACTGGGTTCAGTTTTGGGCACTGTGGGATAAAAAGAGATTGAGGGGCTGGAGCGAGTTCAGAGAAGGGCCACAAAGCTGGTAAAGGGTCTGGAGAAAATGTCTTAGGAGTGGCTGAGGGACCTGGGGTTGTTTAGTCTGGAGAAGAGGAGGCTGAGAGGAGACCTTACTGCTTTCTACAAATACCTGAAGGCAGGTTGTAGTGAGGTGGGCGTTGGTCTCTTCACCCCGGTAACAAGTGATAGGACAAGAGGCAATGGGCTTAAGTTGTGCCAGGGGAGGTTTAGGTTGGATATGAGGAAAAATGTCTTTCCTGAGAGTGGTGAGGCCTTGGAACAGGCTGCCCAGGGAGGGGGTGGAATCACCATCCATTAATGTGTTCAAAAAACATCCAGATGTAGCACTTCAGGACATGGTTTAGTGGTCCTGAGAATGTTTAGTAGACGGTTGGACTTGATGATCTGGAATGTCATTTCCAACCTTAACAGTTCTATGAAATTCTGTAAGAATTCAAAACTATTCAACTTACCTATCATGTTCTTTATCCACCAGATGATACCTGGCTCTGAAGGCAACCAGGTGGGCATAATATGCTGGTGCAGGGATGGAAACAGAACGAGTACAGCGTACATACGTATGACACAGCTGGTAGGTAAGAATCTGCAGCTCATCCGAAGAGAAACGATTGTCATCCCAGAGGACATGGTAATGAGAAGGTCTGCTTGTTCCCTGAAGGCAGATCACGTGGGACGTCAGCATTTCAAAAACATCTCTAAATTTCCATCTCTGCAGGTGACCTGCAGTATAACTGATCACTTCCTCAAAAATCACATCAGCAATTCTACACGTTTTTTGACAAACCACCTCCCTCCTTGCTCCACGTACAACTAATGCCTTTGCATTTCTACATAGGATTGCATTTTCTACAGTTTAATCCCTACTACTGAAACTAAACAAGCTGACTGAAATACACTTCCATCTTGTGAAACTTAGATCATTACAAAAAGCCATCATGTAAAGTAGCTTTAGGCAAAGCATTAATAGCTAACAGCAATCTAACTTGTGCCCCTGTTGAATATGTCTTTTTTTTTTTTGGAAGGATTACATTTTGACTTTGCAGTTGTTTAATAGCTTCTGTTTCTGACTGAGAAAAAGAAATTACAAGAAAATGTGAGACTATAATGGTGCTAACTAAACTTATCAGTTGTTTCCTAGGAACTGGATGCACATTGAAGAGAATTTAATGCAAGAGGCAGCTATGTAAACTACCATTCAAAGCAGGATACAGACAGGAGAGAAGCACAATAAACTAAATGCACAGGGCATGCTTTGTAACAGCTTAGTTGCATTACTTCTTTTTCACTGACAGAAAAGCACTGTGCACAGCACAGATGAAAAGCCAAAATAAACAACACATATTCCATCTCTAACTCCCGTGCAAAGAACGGGCAAAATACCAGCAGGCAGTGTTGGCTTTGAAAGTTGCCATCCCACACAGAATACTGTACCTGAATACCAGCGTGACTACACAGGTAAAAATCAAACTCTGATGGATGGGTGATTTTTGTGTCCACTGTGGTACCAGCTGGAATGTTTCCGCTTTTTCCAACCTGTTTGAACAGCAAATGCAAATACAGTAAGGCATACAAAGATGGTTTGTTCTTTTTTTCCTTTTCAGCTGCACAGTAAGGAAAACACACACACAAAAAATAATCTGTGAAAAGCAAAAAGTCAAGACACAATGAACAAAACTGAAATTTTATTCAACTGAAAATCTGGGGTGTCTCCACTAAAGAGGGCAAAAAAGACAAGCTGCAAAAATATTCTTAGAAGTCACCTACAAAGATTAGCTTTTCTGATTCATGTTAAAAGAATTTCCTGCAAATGATGTGTCAAATTCTTTTCACCTTCCCATTCCAGGACAGGTTATTCCTCTGTAACTTGTTTATACCTGGAAGAGGATAATCCACAGTTGTAAGACAAGCCTCCTCTTCCCTCAGAAACACTTTACTCCAAAGCAGAACTTAAAAAAAACCAAACCAAAACCAAACCAAACCCCTCTTTTAACAATCTAACTGCTGTAATGATAGTTGGTTATAATGTAAAAACCACCTTCATGTCAGCATTCAAAGTTATTAATTATTGCCTTAAAGTCTAGTGGGCTCCAAATATTCACACAGAGAAGCCTGACAGAAGGAAAAAGAACATGAAACACCCTATCTGTGAAGAGAGATTTGCCATTAGGAACTCTTCATTTACAGCCATGACTCCATCCTAGACTTGCAGAAACTCCTGTCCACCCAGGAAGGTGGAATCAAATACTCGTACATGTACCTCCCACAGGTACAACTACGAGACACTCACAAACCCATCTGAAACATTCAGTACTAGAAATAATGTATTGTGACACTGGATACACCCAAACCAAACTCCACGGGTCTAAGACATTAGGCATCTAAGGTGCCTCAAAGGTAGAGTTAATGGAAAAGAGGAGATTCCTGAAGTTCCCCTTACCTAACAATTTCAGTGTCTACATCTCAGCTGGCAACCCAAGGGTCACTCTGTAGTCCACGGCAACCAAACTAGTGAACTTACTAGACTAAGATGTCATGTGCCTTAAAGTGTACTGGGAACACTAAACAGGTGTCAATTTACAACACAGAGAGACTGATGTTACTGTTCCAGATGCAGACATCTATACACTATAAACCTAACACTCAGATGATCAATCTCAACCCTTGAAGGCCTTGAAACAGTTAAAAAACAAAACAAAACAAAACCAACAAAAAAAAAACAACACAAAAAACCCACCCAAAAAACCAGAAACAAACAAACAAACATAAACCAACAAAAAAACCCCCACAAAACAAAAACAAACAAACAAACAAAAACATAGCCAAACAAGCAACTAACCAACCAAGAAAAAACCCAACAAACAACTGAATAGAGACCTGAAAACTCTGATGAACTTAAAAAAAGAATGAAGAGATTTGCTGAAAGGCACATTCTGCTGATGTTTCATAAAAACTTCTGGCCAGTTTATTGTATGGGGCAGAAAATGAAGCTTTTCCCTTCCAGGATGAAAGATTTCACCCACTATGTTAAGCAGTTCTTCAGACAAGTCTCTTACTGTTTAAAATGAGCAGTAACAGGTAATTTGTCTGCCTGCTAGATACTCGCTGGTCACAATTAGAACGTACCCGTTCATTTTTATCTGTACAGAAGAGTCTGGTGTGATGCCTTTTCTGCACAACTATAAATGTGATTCCAGGCTGGTAATCCTTTTCTAGTTTAATGCATGCTTCTCTGATAGCCAGCAATTCATGATGGAGAACCTGAATCAGAAAACATAAAGATGTATGATGAATACGAAAGACAATTATCTTACAGATTGCTCTTCTTTATGTTCCTTCTCACACTGTCACCCAGGGTAATGCGATGTCAAAGCACACGGGATCCAACCTTCACTTAAGGAGAGCAAATCAGATCACCAGTTTCCCAACCCAGGTGAGAGCTGCTTCCGTATCTGTTCAGCTCCAAGCATGAGGCTTGGACTAATAAGCTTTATATCAGAATCATTTTAACTGTCAAATACAAATGAATATTTAATTAGACTGTTGAATACACAACAGCCTAATTATTCTTCAGGCTACTACAAAGGCTAAAATCCAAAACTGCTCAACTGCACAGCCTTTCCCAGCTTTGTGAAGTCTTACACAGGACAACAGGCACCAATAAAAATGAAAGAGGGAAGTGCAATAAACCAAAGAGCAATTACTTGGGACTTGGGTTAATTAAAAATAAAAAATTCAGTGAAAATCAGTGATAAATGAGGAAAAAAGAAGTTCACAGAACAATTATTTTTTTAACTCAAATTACTAAGTGACCTTTATTCTCTTCCCCTTGGATTTTGAGAAGTTGACTAAAATTCTGTATCTTTTAATTTACATATAAAAATAATGGAAATGAAGACATATGGAAGTATCTAAAGTATAAAGAAAAACTTAAAATATGGTACTTGTAAGCTCACTACATAAAGTGAGTACTTGTTGAATTGGATTGGGAATGAATTAAAAGTGACAGTGTGAAAATATAGCATTTATTCATTATTTTTTGTTAAAAAAAAATGAAGTAGGAAAATCAGTTTACACTTCATGTTCACCACATGAAACTACATTACTACTAAAAAACCACAGAATCAAAACCTCAAAAAGAAAAACATTACCTGTTGAAACTGCCCCTCAGAAACACCATCTCTGTAGAAGATTATACGAGTTGGTTTAAATCTAGTTGATTTGTAAAATTGAATCAGCAACTCCCTGACCATGGCGGCCAAATCCTGGATGATTTCTTGGCGATGCTGCTGGACCCGAACAGTGGCACAGTATCGATTGGGATGAGCATCCATGCTTCCTACAACCTGTTGAAAAAAATGCTTAGTAGCAAATCCGAGTTTACAAGCACTTTAATAAGAGTTTTTTCATGAAGATAACTCTACTATCTCTTTCACAATATATTGTGAACAAAAGGTTTGACTTAGCAAAGATGCAGACAAAAATCATGATGTGCTCGAAAAGAGCCTTGAGTTGGGGTAACACAACCTGCTGAAAAGGGAAACTTAATTTGAGATCTAAAAGCCTAATTTATTACTTGCACCTGCATACAGTTAAGTAACCAAATACCATTTGGAGCACTGATACCATGATTTCGTTAGGACTGCAGTAGAGGAATTTGAGTTGTTGAGGACTGACTTCCTTTCTGGGACACTGTAGATGAACCCGTAAAACTGAAATGGCGAGTCACCCAGAAATACCCACAGCAAACAGACACCACTCACCACGGGAAGGGATTTTTCTGTTCAACTCATAGGTTGTTAAAGTGACATGGGACAAACAGAAAAAAATAAAATCCAAATTTCCTATGTCAAAAATCACAACTAAGCACCTCTCCATCTGTTTTTCCCTGGACACAGGTGGGTAACTTTTTAAAGCAGCTATTTGTTTATTTAGGACCACAGGCTAAGATATTGCACGCACTGTTACCAAAGACCTTCATTATGAAATAAGCCAGAGCAGCCATTACAGATGTTCGACACAGAGCAAGTCAAAGCCATTCCCAGCACATTTAAGGAGCACATTTCCAGGAGAAAACTGCACATTTTGTGTTGTCAGGAAGCTGGAATCCCCAAACCCCACAGCCGAGCCAGCCTAGCTCCCTATCAGTAATGGATAAATTCTTACCATTTTTAACTGCTGAAAAAGAAGATTTAAACATGCAGCAGCTTATTGCAGGTCATTGATAAATACTGGCTAATAGAAAAGCTCCTCTGTGTATTAGCAGCTCGGGCATTTTACAAGCTAACACACACATTTCAGTAATTAGTATCAGAGCAAGCTCTCCTAAGTTTCATTAGATTCCTGCAGAAAAATAATTGATAACACAATAGTTAGGCAATCAGAAGAAACTGACCACAAAAGAATTGGAAGTAATAAAATGCATTAGAGCTGAGCAGCAGGAGAGAGCAAGGGCTAAAGATCATTATACAATTTACTCACTGCAGCAATGGAAGGCTTTTTCCCATCTCCAGCTGGTGGATGAGTTACATCTGCACCAAGGAAGATGACAGGCTGTTGAAATACTGGTGGTCTGATAAAGAGAAAGCAAAGTTGTAAAAGCAGCAAGGCTTAGACTTAATAAAGCACATTATAACACAAGGAAATAGCACTCTGCGTTTGCACTGAGTTAGTCCATAGCTTGCACTTGATTGGAACTGGTCACTTGTACTGGAATGGTAATTAGAAGTCTTAATTAGGGCTCTTGTATTAAATATTTAGACATAATTTTAAAGCCTAGCTAATAGTTACTTTTCATTAAAAATGAGTAAACAACAAGAAAAAACAACACTTTTTTTTTTTCTTGGAAGACTGTAGCCTTTATTTATTAGGCCACAGAAAAGCATAAAAGTTGATTCCTTAGCATCAAATAGCATCCGAGAAAATTAAAGGACCGTGCACATCTACGGGTGCTACAATTTTGGGTTTGGAACAAAAAAAGCAGCATTGGTTCAAAGACTGTAGTATCAGGGGTATTATTTTAAAAGTAGATTAGTTTTTTGTGGGCTTGTTTGTTTGGTTTTGGTTTTTGTGTTGTCTTTTAGGGTTTTTGGGGGTTGGTTGGTGGTTTTTTTTAAACACAACTATGCTTCAAAGTTTTAAGCAAACCTTTAGGTTAAGATATTAATCCACTGCATCAAGACTAGAACACCAAAATACTACATTACAAGTTCTAAGCTTCAACTCTCTTCTTAAATAAAAGCATTTTAAAGAGGAAATATTAGGCCACCAGATTTTCAATGTGTGTACGTGGGGGGGGGAATGATTTTGTAGATAGATTCAGCTGTCATCAAACCATCTCTAAAAAGGATTTTGAAGGTAATCGTAATGAGGTAACTTACAATGCAATTAATACAAATAAAAAGCTATCCTGTTCCCATCCCCTCAACCAATAGAAAATAATAAAGAGTTCTGTTTTAAATACCCAAAGCCTGCACTTCTCCAGAATACCCAGCTGTTGTGTGAAGTTGTACCTTGCCCGTTCCCCGCCCCCCTTTAACTCCATTTTCATGACTGCAAAGTTTTCTGATATAATGAGCAGAATTCAGCTTTCTGGCCATATTGTTTCCAACACATGCCATTTAAAGAGAGACCTTATGTTTAGGAATCCAGCATAAAAATACTTAAATGATGTGTGTGTTTCTGGTTTGTTTCATCAGCAGTATCTTGAACTGCTTTTTGAAGAACAAAACCAAACCAAAAACCTTAACAAAAAACCCACTGTGCCTTTCTGAACCGCACGCTCTGCAAGACAATGATTTGTAGTTGTTTTAATATAGGAGTATTCAAGAATCACATTACCCAGGCTGAGTATATTTAGTACAATAAATAGAATTTTACAACATATGTAAAATCTATATCCCTTCTGAAAAGTCTTTTTTTTCTGTCCCTAAGTACTCGTTGGATTACTATTCAGCAGCTGCCTTCTGATGAGCCTAAATACTCCAAAGTGAAACTTCACTTATCTGTGCAAACCAGAATGTTGCCTTCTTTGAAAAAAGCTCCCAAGAAAGTTGTAGCAGGTTATTCCCTGAGTGCTCTCTACAACTTGAGACAAGGAATTGCAAAAACACCATCTTTTTACTGACATAGAAATCTAGTTGTGCATTTCAATTAAAATCTCTATTCTGCATGGGTAAGACAGAAGAAGCTGTGTTTTGTTCATTCTTCCATTAGAATTTCTTGTCACAGATTTTTCAATAAAACTGATGAAAAGTTTCAGTTTAAGAATATTTGAGATGATGCACAAACCAAATGCAGTCTTTAACAGCAGAGTCCCTCCTTTTTCATGAGTAGGAAGATTCTTATTTCACTCCTACTGCACTACAGGTAAGACTTCCCGTGCCATGTCAGAAACAGAATTCAAAAGTATCAAAGCAACTTCACAGAATGAAGTCACAGTATAACCAAAACTTAATAATGCAATACCAAGAAGAAGTTGCAAGGTAAGCTAGATCTGGAAACCAATTAAAAGAGTTTTCTGCTTCCAGCTTCTGATTTTTTAAATGACTCTTTAATTTAAGACATGCGCAACAAAACGAAGAATCTTGACCTCTAGGTCAGGCTTGATGGGGCTCTGAGCAACCTGCCCTCAGTAGAGATGTCCCTACTTGTGTAGGGAGGTTGGACCAAATAAGCTCTAGAGGTGCCTTCCAGCCTAAAACATTCTATCATTTTATAACCCCAATTAAAGTATAAAGAAAAAGGCACTGCCATTCAAGATGGTCTCTATTTGTTTCTGAAAACTCAAGGCAAACAAATTAATATAAATTTTTCATTCAAGTGAAAGTTGTATACTTCAATAGTCAGGTTGCCCTAACAATATTTGTATTATAAATTCAACTGAAACAACTATTCCTCTCTAGTCTTTGTAACCTAACTTTTGCAGGACTATTTATTGGAAGTCAAAAGACAGTTCACCTGAAGAGTCAAACTACAGAGAAAAGCACCAAGTTATCTTAATATGTTCTTTTTACAATACAATTTCCTCTTTGAAAGACTGCTTACCTTCCCTGTGGCAGTAAAATATTATTTACACCTCCTAATTTGACATTTATTTTTAAGCAAAGGTTAGACAGAGTCTGTGGTGTTGTTCTCTGCACATTTTTCATCTGAACGCACTGCGTAGCCATTCCCAGCACGGTGTCGCCAACACGTTTCACCTCCGCTGCAAAACAAAGGGGTTCATTATTATTATAACACTGAATGTAATTTTGAATGATGTTGGTTTATCATCAGCATGGAAGAACCTTTGCCTAATGAAGTAGGTAATGTGCATAACAGCAGGAGGATGAGCACTTGTTTCATTGCTAAACGCTGCATTAGCAATACAAACTTAACAGCAAGGTGCTGAGTAATAGTCAGCCAACCAGACTGAGTTCATCACTGCAAGTTTATCCCTTGCTTAAAAAGGGGTTGGTTTATCAAAGAAAGGTTCATTAAAACCTCAAAAGAAAAACTCAGGAAGAACTGTACTATTGTTCAAAAGGTTAAAACCAATCCTATTGTTAACAACAAAATTGAGGCTTTAAGAGAAGTCAGGAAAAAGAAGAAATTTAGGATTCGAGACGGTCTCGAAGAGGCAAACCCACCTCCCCCACCTCCAGCAACAGGAGAGGGAGACTTTCTGAAGAGCAGGGTGAGAAGAGGAGAAAAGACAAGACTGTGGGTATAGGGAGAGCAGGAGTATGAAAGAGCACAGGGAGAAAACAGAGATTAGAAGGAGCAGAGAGAACTATAATTAAAGATAATGACAAGGAAAGCAGATGAGAGTGGTACCACATCCTCTCAGTGGTTAAGTAGAGAAAAGAGTCCCCTTTAAATACCAAGCAGGAAAAATGGAAATGTCACTTTGCACTGAATTTCTGCTGAACAAATCAGAGACAAGCTGCTTCCTCTGCAAGGCTGAATTCAAGGCAGGAAAAGAAGGTACTATTTCATTTAGGTTCCTTTCTTCTTTCTCTTTGTATCTTGTATGAGATGATCTTGGGAAAAGAAAGTTGGGTAATTATTTTCTACTGTATTAATTGGTGAGGGCGAGGGATGGGATCAAACATATCTGCAGCTGTTTGGCAGATCTGAGCCACTGGAGGAGTGAGAGTCTGTGAAGCTACGGGAGAAAAAAAAATAGTGGATGGTGCTGCAATTAGACAAGGTAAGTGAAAAATGAGCAGTCTTGCCTACACGAAGAGCTAGTTAAAACCAAAATGCATGGTTTATCTGAAACCTATTAAAACCTCTATGTAAAGTGCACTAATTGTCCATCTGTTTCCATAAAACAGATTAAGTTGCTGAGGTTTCAGCTTCCACGCATAGGAAAAATCAATTGGCAGAAATCTTCTCCTTCACTCAACTTTTTTTACCGAACGTTAATGACATGAGTAAGCAAAGATGTCCTAAAAGCTACATGGCTCTTGAGGTCCTTACTTCAATCACCTGGAATTTTCAGCACACAAATGACAATAAATCTATTTTAACCCACTTCTTATCAATTTCACAGAAGTCCTGGTTTAGCTTTGTCACTCACAAACCTTATCTCAAATGTGACCAACAGGAAAGACGTGGGAAAGCAAATTAAAAGCACAGAGGAGAAATAATTAAAATATTTACGGTCTTAATATACAACATCATGCAGCACAAAAAGAAAACTGACGTACGAGCCCATTTCCCAAACGGAATTTATATAGTTAAACCAGGATTAAACTTTGCTCATTTCAATGCTTCACAAAAAATACCCATGAAATAGCGAGTGAAGCAGACACGCTCGTGATTTGCACTTACTGACCATAGACTGGAGTTTTTCCTGGCAAAATTACTACAACAAGCTGTAGCCCAGTGTAAGTGTTCTTGAGATGTCTGAACATGGGTTCCACGCTGTCAGCTCCCTGCGCGTATTTACAGAAGCACGGCTGCCCCTGGATTGGCATTCCTGCATCTCTGGAAATCTTTCTCAGTTGTTCTGTAAAGGACCTGAAGGATGTAAATCAATATACATTAGATTCTCAGATAGCAAAACATATTTTCATTTTGGTTCTCATCTTTAATGGAACAATCTGGTTAAAAATGCAGAGCTGCACTGTCCAAAAACCTGGGAATCTATCCCAAGTGCATCTTAAATTGACTGTGCCTATGTAGTCACTGCAGGAGAGATGAGAAGATGAGGAAATATGCTAAATGTAACACCAAAGCAAACTCCACCTTATTTGATCTTTCTGCAGGAGGGTCAGTACAAGCTAGTTTTTGCAGCTATACTGCAGTGATGGTATTCTGGACAGCCTGCTCTGCCATACTCCTGTGTGGTACTACCACTACAGAAATGCCTGGAGTTCCTTCTTGGTGAGGAAAACAGGAAAGAGAATCTGCCTGCAACAGCATCTCAGCAAACTGATCCAACATCAGTAATAACGCACGAGAAAACCTTGCTGGATAACAGAGAAAAGGTGTCTCCTGGAGGTGAAGACAAACCTTCTCCAAGGATGGTACAAACGTAAGGCACTCTTTGATGGAACTGCTCAAAAATAGAGACAACCTAATTTTGTGTGAGGCTTTTATCAGCGAAGACAGTCTCAGGCCCCCTGCTAGCAGGGTCAGCTGCACTGCAGCCCGACTCCTCCTCCTGGCTCTTGCTGACATGGAAGCATTCGGCTGCCTTTCCTTTTGAAGGTATTCCAAGAGGACACTGTGCCTGTTGCAAGCAAGGCAATCAAAAGCACTTCAGTGTAAGAATATAGGGCTCTACAAAGTATACCCAGTCTAGAAAGCATGCTCAAAGTCATAGCTTCTCCAGGTTAGATGCCTGCGGTCAATGGTGACTTGTCTGTAAGTCTCACCCCCACTAAACATAGGCAAGATGAGCAGCCAGTGAGGTGTCACAGTGCACACCTGTCAAGCCAAGTACTTGATGCCAGGGGACCAAGTGCGTGCTATGTGCAATTCTGGCATTTTCTGCCAGAGTGGCCATAGTCCTGCGTGGTGGGCTGCATGTCCAGCAACGGCTGTAGCACATCCTCTAGTCCAGTTTTATCCAAAATAATCCCCACTGTACTCTCAGATCGCTCCTCGATACAGAACATGGGGCATCACTTAACATAAGCACTCCTGTGCCAAACTAAAACAGGAGCGCAGACGCACAGAGATGTCTTCCTTTGGCACTTGGTTTAACAACCAGCACAGTAAACGTGTGATCTCAGGTAGCAATGCTTAACTGACATAAATGCCAACAAAGTTCCTTTTATTATTTGTGGATGTACCCATCGGTGTCCAAAAAGTTGCTCTTCTTCACCAAAGGGTGCCAGATAATACAGTCTTACCCACTGAGAGGGTGTGAAGACTTAGTTTCTTCCATACCCATTGTTAGCTTTCATGAATCATAACAACCTGTGAGCTTCAATGCTGCAGCTTGTGACTTCTTGCAGAAAACAGGCACATTAAGCATTTTCCCTGGCAAAACAGGCACTCACCAGTATAAGCAGAAAGAGTCAGCAGCAGAACATGCAAGTCTAAAACAGCACAGGTTTTGAGCCTTTAGACACTGTTCTTACAGAGTGATATCTAAGAGGGAGGGTATTCTTCCTTATCCTGAGAGGAAAAGGAGGATGATGTTGAAGACTTTTAGGGATTTTGAAGGTGTTTACTCTGATGGATCTACAACGGCCGAGTTCCACCTTGCTCAGCAAGATGTAACAAGAGGCAACAAGATGCAGCTGAATGCAGCCATATTCCTACTATGAAGGAATGTCCTTTCACTGTAAGGACAAATGCCATCTAAACCATCAAATAATTTTATGCTAGCTTACTCTGTGGAAGACTTCCACCTCTCTCAAAACTGACTAACTTCTCCTACACAGCATTTCCACTAGAACCGTGTGGAAGGGGAAATGCTTTGGCATGTATCTGGAGAGAATAGGGCCCTAGCCTTACACAATGGGAGGAAAGGTAAAAGGGAAGATTCCCACTGTTGCTCACCACTTGCTAGAGAAAAATTCCCAAGCTGTTTGGCAAATCATCTAAAGGAACACGGTTATGGCAATACCATCGTTAGGAACAATCCCTGTCTTGTATTCACCTTACAAAGAGGAGCTGAGTCACCTGCTAGGGCAGCTGTAAGGGCTGCACTTGCCCATGCATGAAGGGAAACTGTACGTATTAAGAAATTAGACAATCCATCTACACAGGCATGCTCACTTCCCTTCATCTAAGAATGATGTCACTTTTAACAATAGTCTTTCAACACTCCTGTTCCATCCAAAGACAGAAACCAAATCTGACAAGTTTCATTCAAATGTTCAAAGTCACAAAACACCCAGGCCTACCCATCTAATAAATACAGCAACATGCACATTCTAGAGGGTAGAAAGTTTTAGGCAAGAGTTGACTTGCTTTTAAAAATTTTCCTTTAAAATTGTTGATTTTTTTTTTTTCTTTGAAAAATAAGCTCTGCACAATTACATCAACTCCATATAACCAGGAAAAGAACCTAAGATGACACACGTCAGCTTTCACTCTTGACAAATACTTTGTGATAAACACTTGTCATTAACATTGTTTTGGTCATCTTAGACTTGCTCTTTAGGCCTCACTGGTCAGAAACCTGCCACAAAGTATAAATTCCTTTTAGCAAGTCTGATTTGGAGGATTCTGTGTTACTAGCATTGAAATCACACTGGCATTATTCAAAGCAGAAACAGAACTTCAAAAGCTCTGTTAGAGATGCATTGCCATGCACTGAACAATTTAACAAACCATAGATATTCTAAATAATTAAGTGAAAGGATGTTATTTCCATACATAAAAAATAATAAAATCATCATCTATGATACACTTACTTAAGATGAACTTCAGTGCATTGGCGCTGAGGAGCAAAGCATGCAATTGCCCAAACCTTTATTTCAATTCCAGTGTGAAACTGTTTATTCCTCATGTCCCAGACTCCTTGAACTGGTGTAGCAATTGCTTTGTTCTGTGAACGGAAGGAGAAGAAAAGAAAAACAAAACCAACAAAACACTAATGCAAAAACTTGACTCAGGGTAACAAAACTCCTTTATGCCTCTACTTCCCTCCAACTAGCAAGGCTATATATATTCTTAGGTCTTCCTCACCACTGTTCGAACATCTGTCTTATAAAGATCATTCTATCACTGTAGCAAGACAGCTTGCTAGCTGGGTGAAAAATGAAGCTCATAAAAATAAAGCTCATATTGTTCAGTTTTATTGTTAATGGTTTCCTTTAGCCATATAAATCATCAGCAGATCGAAATTACATCTGGGTAGTCAGTCAGATTCATGCTTGGTATGTAATGGTAACAAGAACATACATTTCTACAGTGCCTTTACAACCCCTTAGTGAACTTTGCAAGAGCAACTTAATATTATCAGTATTTTATACATCACTAAATGAAGGCAAATAGTGGTTCAGTGTCATTCTCTCAGCTCTAGAAAAAAAAAATATGAACAAGCTATCAAAATATAATCAGTTATTCAGCTTTGACCTACACAATACTATTTTTCTCCTGTCAAGCAGACATCACTGTGATGATAGATTATCTAGAGGACAAGGGACACAGTAAGATGGCTAAAGTAATTCTGGTGATGTTAATTAGTATTAGTATCCCATAGATGTTTTAGACAACTTACCACCATGTCTGCCTTCTCATTTAGCAGCAACAGATAAAATTTATGGAAATTTTTCAGGACGCACAAATTTGAGAAATCAGTTTGCAAAGAGCTGTGTCTGCTGAAGGCAGTACCTCCCCCACTCCAACCTTCCATCATCTGCCATTAAGCTTTTGTTCCCTCTGTTCTCCTCATGCCAGGTATTTCATGAGAGAACTCTCCCTATTCAGGATCAGGCAAAGGCAGCTGGGTTATCTTAACCTATTTGAGCTGATCTGCCCCTTTTTGCCTCAAGAGCTTTAGGCAGAAGACTCAAGATCCTCTGTCACTGGGGGTTTATGGAGGTAACAGCAATGTGTGCCTATGGCCAGAACTCTCGTCGGCTGGCAATGCATCATCTAGAAGAGGTTCATCTGAAGCCTCCACAAATAAAGTTATCCCAGCTATCAAAGCTGTCACCTTGTATACAAGCAAGACACATTATATAACTGAGAGAAAACTGTCTCTCTCAAGCATTTTCTGGGAGACACCACAGTAGGAAGATGATGTCAGAAAGGCCATCTGTAAAGCCATTTTGAAGAAAAAACCTGTGAGCAAATACTCCAACAGGAAGAGATTGCTCTAGAGAAAAAATGTGCTGACAGAGGTAATACCCTAAGCTGGTTATCCTAAACACAACTGTTCCACCCAGAACACTCAAAACCAAACAGAACTTCAGGAAGATTTCAGAGTTGAGGGAGGAAAAGATAAACAATAATAATTGAAGTTGTCTCTGTTCTTCCCCATACGCATTCAGCTGAACCACTATTTGCAGTTTTCTTCTTGCAACATGCAAAAGAGTACATGAAGGAAAAATACACACAGTTTTCTCTGAAGTTTACATAAATGAGTTTTTAACCTAGCTTTACTTTCAGAAATAAAGAAGCAAGCGAGGGAGGTGCAAAATGGCCATTACATTTTAGGCCTTCCAAAACTTCCATTTATATTCTAAACATTACGGCTATGAGATGACTTTATCCCACTACATCTAACATAATTTTTAATTGAAACAACTATGTTACAGAAGTTGTAAGAGCTGGCAATGGAAGCTACCAGAGATTGTATAGTATGTGCTCCACATACCCTGCCTCCATAGAGGATGGAAGGAGGCTGTAGGACTCTACCGGTCACATCTGTCATTTCATCTTTGACCATTATTCCAAACTCACGAACATAAGGGTCGGTATTAAAACTCGCGCTCCGCATCTGAAATTTAAAGGAATTCAGATATTTCTTGCATTAAAATAAGTTATTTTTATGAGAGCTAAAACCTTCTGAGATCACCTGTACTTGGCACATACCCCTTTTATATGGGCATTCAGATAATTCCACTTGGATACGTGGATGCCTCAGAATATGAAATAAAGCACCAAAAAACCCCACTTGAGAACCTTTTGTGAGAATACATTTCTCTCTGATTAACAGAGAAAGGCTTAGAAAAACAAGATCATAACCCGGGTGCAATGCACAAGCTATTCAGTATCTGCTAATAGTAAGGTAAAAAAATAAAGTCCATTTCTATGCTTCTCACTCATCTTCAATGAACCACTCACCAATTTGCTAATCTCTTCTTGACGGTCAGGTGCTGATCTGGCAGTTGCTCGAATCATAGTGGAAGTTTGATTGTCAGTGAGTTTCTTTATGCATCTTTGTCCTGCCACTATGTTGCACACCTAAAATATCCCCACACAAAAGGAAGGTAAAAGCCACGACGCAGCTGGGTTTTGGTTTGGGTATTTGTTGTCCCATTGCCACACTACACAGCTTTGAAAGGAGGCTACTCAAAAACCAATTTGTCAGCATTTCATCCTTATTTTCCTCTGCCCCCCTTCCCACATTCCCAAAATATAATAGTTTCTAAAAGTTTACTTGCCTCAAGAGGAAGGTATGTGTGTTTCTGCTCCTGTCCAACTTGTAAACATGGAAGGTGAGGATAGCGTAAAACTAATTTGTGCCTGTCCTTAAAATACTGAGCTACAGTGCATTCAACTGTTTGTCCATTCTCCTGCTGAAGGGGGAATCTATTGGAAATCATACATGAAAATAAGCCATTAATTCACATTGAACGCCTTCCCCTGGGTCAATATGCTGCTTGGCAGAAGTTAAGCTTACTGAAGATTAAGCCTATCTTGCTGAAATGATAAAAGTGGACTTCTAGAATTAAGATTCCATCATTGCCACTACCGTGTGTCTTCTAATACTACCACAGACAGCTATTCCTCTAACATAATTGATACCTGAAGCTATAAATTAAGTTTCCCAAGAGCTGGTGCCTTATATACAAAGACTGATGTTTTCTGCTTATTCTGGATATTCACAGTACTACAGTTTATGATATGTCATGCACAGACAATAGCAACCCTGCTGAGAGTCTCAAACCCACTTACTGCTTCAGAAATTCTCTTTCTGTACATGACAAATATATTTCTGTATATGCACACAAATTTGCATATACTTATATCAAGGTGGCACAAATATTGGGGTTTTTTCATTAACGTAATACATCAGTGAAAGAGCATGAAACAGAGCCCAAACAATTAAATACCATATTTAAATACTGATCAAGTTATCTTCTTATAAAAAGCTGGTATCAGTTTTATTTCTTATACTACTTTCTTAAAAACTGGAAATATATACCTCCCTATTCAAGTTATCTGTAGATTTCTGGTTAGTGATGAAAAGTAAAACATTGGTAATAAGCAAGATAAGAAAGCTGAAACCAGTGAGCACTACATTCCTACTTAGTTCTGGGAAATGTTATGCTACCAATAGGGCACCCTTTTTTTCCCCAATTTTAAAGAAATTCATAAATGAAAACACAAAATAAAACACCCAAACCCACCTCAGATTTAGACTAAAAGTGACTTATGACATTCATTACACAATAGAAATGGAACAAAAAAAAGCTGCAAAATTAGGAAAATACTTTGAGGTGTATTGTAAATATTGGCTAAAGAAAGTATTGTTTTTCAAGCCAACTTCTGCTACATCACTAAAGCAAGGAAGGTACTTTTCCAGTCTGAGATTAAACATACACTTAAAAAGAAGAAAACTACTTTACGTTTGGTGACTTGCTGGTCGTCTGGTGACATTGCACACTCTGTACTTTCTTTTCATTTGTCCACAGTGTGTTATCTCCACCTTTAGACCTAAAAATTGGAAAACACTCTATCACCATTTCTTCCAACTCAAGGTGTCAGCTGCAAAACACCACTTAAAATGGTGCTGTAAAGTTATTCACTATTTAGCACTTTCTCCAAGCACTGCGGAGTATCCCAGACACAACAACAACAACAATGAATTTTATACTCTTAAAATTCAAACCCCCTGAGCATCAGCTGAAATTGAACAAAGAATTTTAAAGACAAGCCAAAACCCCAAATCCCCAAGAGTTTGCAGAAGCAGCTGAACACATGGTCCGAATTCCAATTCTGTACCCCTAAGAAAGTCCAGGATGGTGAAAGCACAGAACAGGCATGGAACCACCTTGAAAGAAAAAGCCTCTTTATACTTTCTATCTAAACATATGGTATCTGTGGGACCTTAAACTACTGCAACCAACCTTGAACTAATGAATGGCAGGGAGGAAGCGGAATAGCCACAGAGCCTCTAGGAGCCCACGGGAATGAAGCCACGAGGCTTTATTCTTTGTGAAGACAAACACATCTGTTGTGCACCCCACCGGCACAAAAGCCAAGCACACCTGAAAACCAGTAACTTCTGGAAGAATAAATTATGCACCCAAAACCAGCACTCCACAGCTAGCCACAAAGAAGTGTTTCTAATCTGCCATTACCAAGAAATAGAAGCGTGAATGCAGTGTTTTCATTTCTTTAACCTCCATGATCAGGCAGAACCAGATGTACAGGGACTATTAGAGATAGGAAGTTGATGTGTGGGAATAAGAAAGAGGGGGCTGCAGATAAGAATTCCTTATATACCAGCACGTGTATCTGAATGCACGCTGCTGCACGGTCCTTAGGCCTATTTCCCCTGTCTATCAAAAGCACTAATAACTTGACAAACAAGACTGATCTTTCTATGTAGTTTGTTAGGGCTCAAAGCTCCATTTATTATGAAACCTTCAATAAATAACAAGTTTCACCTCTGAAATCTGTATGACAGAAATTTTATTAAAATATTAACTTTTACCTCAATACCTCAAGTTACAACTTGTGCAAATCTGAGTTGACTTCTAGCATCAGAATGAAAATCCTCATGGAAAAAATAACAGCAGCAACCAGCAATTCAGTGCCTGATGTTTTATCTTTTTTCCAAAACATTTACAATCAGTACAAACTCAGGATTTATTTCTACTTTTCTTGCTAACTTTTAGTTGGGTAAAGATGATTTTGTGTACATTCTGGGGAAGCAAGGAAGCTGTGTGATACACTTAGGGAGTTTTCTTTTTTAACTTGCTTGTTTTCTATCAAAGAGATTATAAAGGAAAGACCTCAGTTTTCTAGCTGAAACCTTCAGTGAACAAAACCATAAGATTCCTGCCTCCTACTCTTTGATTCAATCATTACATATTAGAATAACTGTCAGTTACTCCTAGAAGACTGTATGTATGAAATATACTTAAGCATGCGAAACCACATTGCTAAATTATTAGTAAAATCTGCAACATGAAAATCTTGACATCACCAACTGGAGAAATTTAAGATCAGGTAATTTAAAAACAAACAAACAAACGTGAAATCCAAGTCTTTGTAAACATTTTGAAATTGTCTGATTATGAACTGGAGTATTTTGGTCATGAACTGGGATTGGCACCACCAGTACGTATCACAAGTAAAAACCACAATTTTTTTTTTTATTGCTGTTAACTCACATCTACTCCAGAGATAGGGGTGTTTTATAAGAGTAAAGTTCTACAACAAATATAACTTCTAAATATGATATAGCAAAAATCATTTGCAAAGATAAATTGTTTTTAAGAAGAACAACATAATAGGGGATGCAGCTGTAGAGGCTGAAGAGATCTCAGTAGCACCTCTATGCTGAGATGCTCTCAGATGCCAACACACACCAGTAAGTTTGACTTGATCAAGAGGTGGTGAGGCACAAAAAAAAATGAAGGTATGTGAAAACACACTTAGTCACAAGTCAGTAAGAATATCACTAAATTCTCATCCATCTGTATAAAGTTTCAGTTCAGCTCACCATTTAATAAAAAACCCCCAACATATAAAACATTTTCATGGCTCCACCGAAGCACTTTCATTAAAAGCAAAACTAATTAACATATAGTTACCACAGGTTCTTGAGCATAATTTACTTATGTGCATACACCTGAGCCCTAAATGTAGCTGGTTCAATAAATATCACTTAAATGTTTTTGTACTAGTGATTTGTCAGATCTGAAGCCACATACTTCTCTGAACTGACCCAGCTTTGCATATATTCAGTGACCCTGTCAAGCTACAGAGATTAACCCGTGTAGTAAGAACAAAAGGACAAGGACACTGAAACAAAACACTGCTCTGCAGATTTCTGAAAGTCTTGGAATACATGTAAGTAATAAAATGATTCTTGCCTCTTAGTTTTGCTCAAAAAGTGTTCATTGTGATAATCTGTCTCCCAGCAAAGCAACTGCTATGGAAAATACTTGGGAGTGTGTAGAGGTAACATAACGGACAAAATAAAGCAGTTTTATGCAATTTAATTATTACCTTTTATTTCTTTGGTAAACTTTACCCTTTGGGAATCTGTCAGAGGTTTTTGTTGTTCTTCAATACTTTTGAAGTCCAAAACTTCACATACAAACTCGATAACTGGCTGTGCTTTGTAAAACGCGGTTGCAGACACTGTAGACAGAACCATTCATGTTGTGTTATGTTACTGCAGAAATGTTTAAGAAACAAATGGAACTCCAGTTTTGCTTTTCCACTGACAGTGGAATAAGGAACAAGAAAAGAATTTTATGGGACCTACCATCAATATTTAACATCATTTTCCATAAAGAAGGTCTGACTGATTGATGGAAGCCAAACCAAACTTCTCTGCCACCACCCAATGGATTTGAACAGCCTTCTGATGCTGTAAAAAAAGATCGCCCCACGGGAGTATATCTGCAATAAAGAAAAGAAATTCAGATCATAAAAATAAATGACAATAATAATAATTAAAAAAGTAATTAATGCAAATTTCTGTTCACAAACACACAGAAATGTTGGGAGTTTTGAATTACCAATAACCTCAGATTTCTGTCAGGACTCAGGTTATACCTCTCAAAATCCAGCTACAGTAAGAAATTGGCTACTACTCATGTTTGTTTAAATCTGTTTTCAGTGTAGGCCTTAATACACCTACTAATTCAAACATAAAGCATTAATAACTTTTTTTAAATTCAGCTATGCCTCAGTAAGAAAAACAATTAAACATCTCTGCTACTAAAACAACAATATAATAATCTCTCCCCTTACTCGTGCAGAGCTTCCTCTGAAACCCATGGAAGCTTTGCGTGGGTGAACAACTGATCTAACAAAGATTTTTGATGCATCTTTCATCTGGGTAGTTCAGTCCTGCACACTTAATATCAACCTAATCAAAACCAGCACCAGTATGTTTCTCTGAACAAAGACACGTGACTGACTAGTCTGGGCTGTTTGCTGTGTTGCAAAACCTGAGTAAAGTGATTTTTAATTTTTTTTTTAATAGATAATGTGGATAAACTCAATGTAACAGAAGGCTATTTTAAAGATATTTACATAAATTTAACTCATTTTCCCATCAAAATGGGAGTTAGCCCTACTAAGCTTTGTTCTTTACTTTCCAATTGAATGCATTTTCCACAGTGGTATTAAGCAGCTTGTTTCATGGCAGCAGAATTAAACCCAGTGTCTCTTGGGTTTGACTCCAAGTGCTGTAGATCCCACTTGCTTGGAAAAATCCCAAATAATTTTCTAGTTTTTCCTTTCCTATAAAACCAGCTGTACTGCATGACATGAACACCCCCCTAACACAGTATCCTTCATCCAAAATGATCAATAAACATCTGCCCAAGGACACACAAGTTTTAAAACCACCCTTCCACATCCATCAACCTCCAACTACTTTCCACTCGGGGACAGCTTGAGGCCTACAGAGAAACGGGGTATGAGTGAGATGGCAAGGCCCTGACCCAAGAGCACACAAACATGGAGTGAGTCTGAAGACCAGTGGGGAAGGGGACTTGTGTCCAGGCTGGAGGCTACCAGTTCCACCGGATGAGCAGAAAAGCACCATATTGCCTCTTGCCTGAGCATGCCATCTGCTAGAGAGCTGTTATTTTGGTTGAGCTATGAGAACACATCCTACCCAAAAATCCACTGAAGCAATTCAGATAACAATGCAACCTCCTAAACAACGTCAAGGTCTTCCCCTCACCTCATAGAAGGCAAGTGCCTCATCACTACATCCAGTGCCTGGATGGTTTCAAACGGGACACTTGGCAGCCGACCAGAAAGAGCATCATGTAAAGCCTGCAAACTCACACAGGATATCCACTTTATAGCCACCTTAAATATTCTGTCCTTTCCTTCTCCTGGCAGCGTGACCTCCAGCTCCACCTGCAACAATGCCAAACAACAAACCAAGATGATTCTTTCCATTTAAAGGGGAAAATGGAAGGGGCTTGGAAGGGACGATGGATTCCTCTGAACAGCGCTATAAAGCATGGGAGGAGACAAAAAGCAATGATGAAGAAACAACATACATTAGGTACAGCCTCTTTTTACAGCAAGATCTTTCCAAAGGTGTATTTCAGAAAGCTGGCGTGCTTCCCAACTGGCATCTACCTCCCTCTTTGAGGCAACATTATAATTTGGAAGTGCTTGCAGATCAACTGGGAGGTGTCCATGAAGATCCGATAACCCAATTTCAGATACCTAACAGATCCTAACGCACCACCGCTCACGTCAGCTCCTGCATGCCTAAAATAAAACGTGGTCTGTCACTGCCTGCCAAGACTCATGAATTTCTGGTATTTGCTCTCTGGAGCACCAGAGTGCTTTAGATACTATTCCTGTAGACATAGTTCATGAGAAAATATAATCCACAAGGAGGTTGGAAAACAAGAGGAAAAACAAACACACACCACAAAGCAAACACCATCACCCCCACATAAAACACAAAAACCCAGCCACCCAAAACGCTCTTATTTTTAATACCAAAGGAAGAATAAATGATGACCCCCCAAAGTACTGGTGATGTCATCAGGCAGGATACAGGGACACCCTTTTGACATTATGTCCTACTTTGAATTTATTTGTCTAAAAAAACCTGGCACACTACGTTATGGTAAATAACTTCAGACAATCACTTGTAATTAATTGTAATGCTGATTTCTCCTCTTTGTTAAAACAAAAGAAGCCTGAGCAGTGAAGTTCTTAAAGCAACTAAAATTAAGGCTTGTCTGCAACGACAGCAGTTCTAGGAGTGACTACAAGAAGTAACAGGGAGCAGAGTATCCTTTGAGCTAGATGTAAACAAAAACATTGCATTTTGCTGTCCTAAGGAGCTTACAATTTAAATATAAAAGGCATCCACTTAGCAGACAAACTGTAATTAGTGGGCTAGCAAAAATAATACATGGATGACAGCAAGCTAATATATGCAATCAGCTGTTCTTTAGCAACAGTTAGCTGCTTCCGTCAAAAAACAGCAGAGAAAGATAAAACACAAATAATAAGCCTTCCCAAATGCCAAAAGAACACGCTGACAGTTTATAGTAGGCAGTCAAAATTAGCATTACAGCCGCATCTCTCCTCTAGTATAAACATGATTCATCAGGAGGCTCGAGCTGTGGGAGAGCAACTGGAGAGTGTAATTGCAGGGATGCTGGTCTGAATCTGGCCCACAAGGTTAATTCTACTGAAAAGCTGTGCGAAGGAAGGGACAGCTTTTCAGCTGACACAGGCTGGAAGCTTTCTAAGAAGCCTTTTTTCCACCATGCCATCAAAAGGTCTTCAACTTGGAACTCACTCACAGCAGATGGAAGACATCTGTCACGCCTGAACAGCAGTTTCCTTTAAATTTCTCCTCCAAATCAAGTTTCATAATTTCTGTTACTCTCAGTACTGTTAATACCCAACTAACCTGATTATCCTTAATCTAAAAAAAGATTTCATTTTATATCTTCCCCTCCTAGTTTCAATTTATGAAGCTTCTTCACTGTGATGGAATTGAAAAAGATGAAGAACCTGTGTTGCAGTGTATGTGTCCCTGGTAGAAAGAAAATAATCACGTAAATAGAAGTCCCAGGATTGAAGAATTTCAACTCCAGTTGATAGACTGCAAATACTGGTTCAGTTGAGCACTGTGACAGTGAATTCATACTACTGAATTTCACCCAGGCAGCTTTTGCTGATGTGCCTAGCCCTATTTCAAACCAGCTGAATTAGAGTCATTGCTCAAGTAAGTAAAGTTTAATCCAACTTTCCAGGTTTTCTTCCTTTAGTATCTCACCTAAATTATACACTACTGAAGAGTCTGTGTTCAAAATTAAAGCCAAGACACTTAAAAATCACAAAAATACATTAGGACCAAAAAAATGTGTCCTTAATCCACATTCACAAGATCACACATACTTTTAGGCCCTACTCAACAGAATTTAAACTTCTCAGTAATATTTTATTTATCCCACTCTACATTAAGGGCAAATGAACACACTCATGTTTGACAGAGTAAGCAAAATATGAACAATCTCAAGACAAAGTCATTTTAAAGGGGAATTTTCCTATGTACTTTATTAGTAGGAATAAACTCTGAAGCTAAATTTAATGTTTCTTTTCCATGTGTTTCACCAGGTGTAATCTACCCCAAGTAAAAAAAAAAAAAAATTACAATCTCAGTCATGAAGCTACTACCTGCTAGACCCATTGCTTAACTGCAACAGGGCTGACAGAATTTTGCAGCTAAAGGAACTAAATGAAAGGGATGTTGCTGTAGGGATGTGAAGAGCCATTAAGACTATAAAAAAATTCTTTAAAAGAACAGTTCTTGTAGCTGATGGAGTCTGACTGACTAATTCAAATCAGCATATCACTGTTTAAAAATAGTAAAAATTAAACCCAACCCTGTGTTTCTGGAGAATTCTTAATATTTCTCTACTTCTCTGTAAAATATAAGCAACACTATGTGATTATTTTATTATGGTTTGAGCATACAATGTAATTTTTTCCTCTATTAATCCAAGAGCTTTTCCTTACCAGGGATTCAGAGGAAAACATCTGATTGGAAATTTAATCTATTTGGGTGCCCACCTCCCATAGACTTGTTTTTAAATTTCAAACTATGGATGCAGGGAAGAGTTTGCTTCTGTCATCTACAGTCATGAGCAATACTTCAAATAGACCAAGTCAAGACGACTGAAGTTGTGGCCACAGGCAGGATTAACACTTTTCTTCTAAAAAAAGGGAACAGCAGTAGGATTTCTGTATCAAACTGCAGCTCAGTTCATTCTAATTATTGGTTTTTTTAATTAAAAGACTGCTTAAGATGTAAAGATATATCAGTTGTTCTTGAATCTTGCTAGGTGAGAAAACTTTCAAGTTCAGCTAGAATTTAATTCTAGCTCTTAGTACCAGAAGGACGTTTTAAGGAAATACATAATGCAGCAGTTGAGTACAAAGCCACAGTCAGAGGTGACTTGGGCTTGCTGTTAGAACCTACAAGGAAAGTGGAGACTAACAATAGCACTGTACCTGGACAGTCTCCTATGCATCTGTTTCTTCTCAATGTGTACGAGTAAAAACCAAGAAAAAATATTCTGTTAATATCTGCATACTTGGTATTTCCAAAAGGGTCAGAAGAAATGAAGGAATTAAAGGATGGAAATAAGATGCAATAAGGAACGAGTTAAAACAGGCTTTATAACCACAAAGGCCAGACATTAAAGTATTTATGTAATAGAAAAAGTTATAAAATAATCAGGATTGTCTGCAAAGACAAAACCCAAAACAACCCACAACAGTCACTACTGATAAGAGATTAGGACAGAGTGCATTAATTAAGTTAAAGAGTGGGGGGGGAAGGGGAGTTGGTAATTGGGTATCAGCATTCTGTTTAGAATCAGCTCTTCCACTAGCCCTGCAAACAGCAAGTAAATCAAAGTGGTCTTCCACTTAGATGAAGGATCATCTATTAATCACTGTATGTTCAGGAATCTTTTCCATGTGATCCTAAATGTAATCAGATGTGCACTACACTGGCTACATTTGTTATGTACAGAAGAGCCAAGCACAACCCCCAAAGAAACCTAATCTAATTATGATGGAAGAAAAGTCCTAATACCTACAAGCTTTAAAATGGTTTCAACTATGTTTAAATCAATTTAGCGCTGTGTCAAAGTTTCCCTCATTAAGCTAAATTTCCCCACATCCGATTTCAACCAGGTGAAGATTTCTCTCTATTAGCTCTTTCCTCTAGAGTAATAACATTACTATATGCATGGTAGAACAACTGACGAAGTCCTCTATCCTGTGGGAAACAGGGAACAAATATGAGTTTATTAAAAGCAAGACACAGCTGAAACTACCCAAACCACCTTGTGCTAAACTCCACTAAAAACACTCTCCTCAGTGACCACCTTTTGCAAATGATCATCACCCTGCCTAGATCATTTGTCCCACACAAAATGGTTAAACTCATTCAAGACAGCTTTTCCCCAGGTAATTTTCCCAGCCTTTTCCTTCATTTGCATGGACACAAAGGAAGTGGGAGGTGGTGGTCATGGTGTCAAAAGCATTTCCTGCTGACACACTGTCACTAGACTTCATTTTTACCATGTATGGTTTAGCATACGTGGGCTTTAAAATGCAGCACATCATGAGTCAGGTCCTATTTGGTCAGCAGGCAACCTGACACAGAAGGAATGGGAGGAGGAGGTCATCTCATACTGTTCCCAGGCAGAGTAGGGTCAACTTGCATCTCAGTCTTAGTAGATTTGAGTATTAATTTGATCCCAGTTTGTTTATCCCCCATAGATTAAACCAATTTTTTTCATTTATCATCCACTATTTGGAAGAATTATAGGTATAAGGTAACTGCATCTAGAGGACTTGTTTAAGCCCCTAGGAGACGCTCATCAAGTATCATTCCCCTTCTGGCAAATACCTTGCAATCTTATGTGTCAAAACCATAGAAACTGGAATGCTGTATGTGAAAATGGAAAAAAAAAAATCTGTAATACTTTTACTAGTTCTTTATCATTTTCCCAGATGTTACCTTATCGGTAACACTGGAGTAGAGATGAGCTGTGCTGCATGACATTCACTTAAACACATTTGGGGAAAATAAAAATGACACGTATCAGATTGAGAGCTTGATTCGGGTAGAAGTATGTCAGGCACTGCACAGGCAAACAGGACAAGACAGCAAAGGACAGATATTTTAAAATAAAACTATTTTATAGCACACTGCTACCAAATTTCAGAAGACCTGAGCTCTGTTTCCAGTTCTACCACATGAGCATGTTTCCACATTGCTTTGTATTTCCCTTTTCCCTTACGTTTTGTCTACTTAGTTTGTAATCAGCTGCTGTGGGATAGGAGAGTCCTTCCCAGGAACGGTGCATGCCTCACCTTGCACCCACAGCAGAAGGGTAAAATGGCCCCTGGGAACCACTGTAGTACAAACAGTAAGAAGAATTACTATATCTGCAGGTGTAAATAAAAAAGGCCACCGAAAATTCAACCTGGTATTACACCACAGAGGCGAAGCTAAATTAATCCACAGGGTTTATGTGTTAGCACCTTCTAGCACAGCCCCTTTGACTTCACCAGTCAACAGGCACAGATGTGGGTACGCTTCGCAGCTACAACCAGAGTGACCAAAGAGGTCTCCACCCCACGTAGAGAGCTAGCAAACGGAACATGCAACCTCTTCAACTACCCCAGGGCTAAGCCAGCAGGTCTTGACCTATGCAGGTTAAATTAATTTGGCTCTCACACCATAAAGGATTAGGTCAGAGGTTCCACACAGACAATAGAGGGATGGAGGAGTTTCTTCCAGACAGCGGATAGTGACAATCATTTTATAGCCTTTAATGAGATTAAATGTGTTGACACCTACAGGGGTGTGTCCACTCTCTCCCAAAGTCAACTGTGCTTTCACTTTCTCCCTAATGCCAGCCTGAAGCTTGTCCGCTGCTTTGGACAGTTGATCCAGCTCACCAAACCAGCAGAAACCACACAAGTGGGAAGAAAGAGAGAAGGAGGAAGGGATATGGAAAGGGAAGTGACCATTTTGGTGGCAATAAGTTCATGCTTCTCTCCTGGTAAACCACAGCCTGAGTAAAGTGGCAGCAGAAAGAGACAGCTATTCCAGAAATACAAAATCAGTTTATATCAGTCATTAGAAAGACTCTGCAAATACTACATTGAAATCTCCAGTTAGAACCTTTTCTATTTAAAACTTACTTTATCTCTCCCAATGGGAAGTGGCATAGCTGTATAAAGGTTTTTTCTTCCATCAAACACTGGTTTGCGGTCCCCAAAAATCTGGGTTTTAAAGTGCTGAACCATATGCTCCACTATTTCTCTGAAAATACAAAAAGACATTAATTCAACTTTTTACTTTTAATGTTAAGTAGCAGTTGAACACTAATGCTAATATTTACAAATAGAGGCATTAAGCAAATGAAAGGGTTGACCACTGTTGGCTATTAAATGCAAGATTTGTTTGACTGATCTGAATTAAAGCAACCTTTTCACAGACTAAACTATTTTCTTAAAGCAGCTATTTTTGGCTTTTTCAGATTGAAACTTTCCTTCCTCTTTTCTGTGATCTACTGAAAGTGAGAAAGTAAAAGCTCATGCTCTTTCAAGCTCAAATGAGGTGCTTGGTATTCTCCTGGGGCTTCTGCTCCCCTGTCCTACAGGTCTTTCTGCAGAGGACCATGGACCAAAAGCTCAGCCCAAGAAGCTTTCATTCAATAAACGAGTAAATAATCGCTATCCAAGCTTACAGCCTTAGTCCAAGGACAATAATTCTATTACGACCGTGATATGCAAACAATATAATTTGTTCAAGAACACCATGAAACTGGGATCCATCCAAACAAAACTGGATATGCACATTTATTGAGACCCATGAATCTTCATTTAAGCATAGCTGGAATTGGGCTGCACATTTGTACGAGTGAGGTAACCACCCAAAGATCCTGTCAAACCATGGTGTTTATGCACTGGTCATGCAAAGAAGTTCACCAGCTGATGAGAGGTCTGTGGGAATAAAAACACCTTCTGACACCAAAGGTCTTTAGTCCAAATGCCCCAAAGAGTCATCCTTCAGGCTGCAAAATCTGAAATCCATCAGCAGCCTCCAGTACACTGCCTATAGGGTCCTTAACATACAGCCTGGGGCTAAAGGGCATTAAGAAGTTCAACTGACACAGAAGAAAGCACTGCATGCTCGCTCTTCAGCACTGTTGTCAACTAGCAGCTCTGAGAGGCTGCAGATGACTACTTCATGCACCTTGACTTGAAGAGGCAATTAACCCAGCATACAGTCAAAAGCTGAGATGAAACATTCAAGAGAAGAATGAAGACTGGTTTAACTGATAATATATTTTGCTGTGTGCCAGGGCTTTAGGACGACATGACCATTGAATAAAACTTGCCTGACCTCCTGAGAAATATAAATAAAACCAGACCGAGTAATTTCTGCCCAAGGTCTGCAATGTCTGACTGAAGAAGTACATAATTTGGAGGGTGGTAGTAAGGAGGTATTTTTCAACCTTGACTTAAGACTGAGCAATGGAAAAATCCATTCTTTTACTGAGCAGGTTCTTCTAATTGTGAACTACTTTATATAAAGTGAACACTTCCACTTAATTAAGGTTTTCAAGCTTCAAACCATATTTAGCAATGGTGCTTCTCAGCTGTGGGTGGAGAGATCTTAATGAAAAGTTATTTTCTCCGTGTTGTTCTCCAAGTTATTTGCCAATTCACTAACTTCAGCCCTTTAGGGACTACTATTCTACCAACATCACACAATCACACTAAGAACTCAGGGCCAGAAACTGCATGCAGAGTTCATCTTGAACCTTTTGTGAGCCGTAGGCATCCTTCTGAATTAAACCAAGGGCATCCACAGTGCAGAACCAAACTCCCATTGCCCACTCTGCCTATCTAACCATCAAAATAGATCTACTCTTTCTGTGACACGTGAAGAATTGTAGCCAGATTGCAGTAACTTGGCACAGCAGCAGGTTGTCTCAGCTGTGTGTTTTCCAGTCCTGCTCCAGATCATATCACAACAGCGTGGAACTTGCATGGCCACTGTACACATCCCTGCAGTGGGTTTGCAGGGTCACAGGCCAAGCTGTAATAAGTCACAGATATCACAGGGTGTCAGGGGTTGGAAGGGACCTTGGACATCTTCAAGTCCAACCCCCCTGCCAGAGCAGGGCCATAGAATCCAGCACAGGTCACGCAGGAGCAGCCAGGCGGGTTTTGAAAATCCCCAGAGAAGGAGACTCCACAACCTCTCTGGGGAGCCCCTTCCACTGCTCTGTGACCCTTACAGAAAAGAAGTTCCTCCTCGTGTTAAGATGGAGCCTCTTGTGCTCCAGCTTACATCCCTTCCCCCTTGTCCTGTCACAGGGCACCAATGAGAAGAGGCTGTGCCTTTCCTCCTGACACTCAGCCCTCAGATATTTATAAACATTTATCAAATCCCCTCTCAGGCTTCTCTTCTCCAG